>JAADVF010000609.1:0-17784 GCA_023334555.1 Elongisporangium undulatum | reverse complement strand
TGCTTAGCTGTCGTCAGTCGCTCTGCGCTGTCTCGGCCATGGCCAGCCTCCATGACTTCTTCCTGATCAGTTTCCGTTAGCACGATCGCATCGCTTTGTGTGGTCATTCACGCCCTGGCTACGCTGGTGCTCTGCATCCACTTGCCGCTGTAAGTGAAGCGCTTGAATCCTTTGTATGCGCCAGTCAGCTTGACGAGTGCAAGCGACGTGATCGGCTATACTCGCTTGTTCCAGCTGGTATAGGGTTGTACGCATGCCCCGATCCGCTTGCAAAACTCTGTCCTAGTATTGTGCGCAACAAGGCTCATACACAACATTCATTTCGCCATCGGAGCAAAGCCTGCGTACACAATCGGACAGCATATATGTATTAGTATTCATATTAACAAATATATTAACATGTATTAATGATACAATACATGGTACTTGATATTAGTATTAATAGTACTATTATTTGTATATCCGATTGTATTAGTAGTAGTAGTATGTAATACTAGAGCAACCACTTACTATTAAACCCTGGGTACATGTCGCTGTACTGTAGTACATGTTTGTAAACGTATACACAAACCGGTATATTGGTACCGATCCATCGAATGCAGGGGCCAGTATAGCACTCTGGACAGTACTCTCCATTCCGTCCTCGGTCCACAGCTCATGGCGGACGCTGTGATCTGCATCTCGGACGGTGCGTTCATGCGTCTCTACGGGTCGCCCATGAATCCGCAGAGGCTGTGCTGACTGGTGTCTATTAACCACAATCAGAAGATGAGCGCGCGTCCACGACGCCGATCGCGCTGGCAGACTCCAAGGACGGCGTGAAAGACTCGCCATTGGTCCTGGACGAGGAAGAGGACCGCGTCTCAGACCTGTCGTTCAGCACGCCCGAGCGGCCTCGCAAGCGCCGCGCCATCGAGCAGCAAAAGCCGTTCACTCCGTCGGCCACAACGCAGTCCACCATGAACGCGTCTCTGGTACGTCATCTGCCGTTCCTTTCAGCGGTGGCAACGGAGTTGCTGATCCCAATTGCCGCTAGGTCTTTGACATGGTCACGTCGCTCAGTACCAACGATCCCGGCGTCGCCATCGCCACGCTGCGCAGTATTGTCGTGCTGGGCAAGGAGTACCCGTCCAACTTGCTGTACGATGAGCTCATCGACCGCATCCTAAGCGTGGAGGCCGTGGCCTACGCAGACGCCGTGTCCATCTACTCGGCGCTGGTGTTCGTGTTCGACAAGGCTGCCACATGCAGCTGCGAGCCGGCGTTCCCGCACCAGTGGGAACCGCTCGCGAACGTGTTGCAGGACGTGGCCAGCGGGACACCCACAAACGAGACCTGGCGACGCAATCTGCTGGTCGTGCAGTTTTACACGTACTGCTTCAAGAAGAACTTCGCGACCTGTCGCGAGCGATACGAGAGCATCGACAAGGACGCGTGGGTCCAGCGCACACGTTTGTTCGAGCTGCTGGCCGGTGACAGTGCCGTGGGCCCCCGCAAGATCAAGGCCAAGGTGCACAACAACCTCATTCTGCAGGCTCTCGGCTGTGCGCTGCAGCTGTGGACGCGCGTCTACGACCAGCAGGACGACTCCTTCCGCCACGAAGGAGAAGACACATGTCTCGCGGTCGTGCGGCTTATTGAGATGCTCTATCTGTGCACCGACCAGGTCGAGAACATGCTGCAGCGCATCCAGGCCGGAGTGCTCGAGATGTCACGCCCGACGCGGATCAAGTTTTCCCAGACGCTCCAGTCGGCCGATCTCAAAGTGCGCGTCGCCACGACGGTCATGGGACTCACCAACAAGTCGCGAAGCAGGGAGCTGGAGTGGTCGGAGTGCAACGCCATGGGCCGAGTTCTGCAGGCATTGAATCGAGGTGTGTACTCTCACCGTTGTGATTCAATTCGTGATACTGACACTTAGGGTATTTGCGTTTGCGTGTGCAGCTGCGACAGACGACGTAAAGGTGACGGACGGGTACTCGTGGTCGCATTTGGATAGTTTGATGAGCGCGCCGCCGCGAAATGATTTCACGCGCCTCGTCCAGGAGATCGTGAACGTGCAGCAGAACCAGTAATTCATGCGTGGGCTTATATGATTTGCTTATCAAGACATCGCAGTCGTTCAGGCTCTTTCTGGATCCACACGCGCGTCTTGATTTCTACTTACGGCTTGGTTCATTTGCTTTCGCTGATTCACACAGTGCGACTTGTCCAGCTGGCGGCCGTCGCAAGCGATGGACGAGCGCTCATGTCTGTGTCATTCGTCGTGTATACCGACACCTGGCCGGAGCTGCACAAATCAAGCCCCATCAATATCCTCGAATTTCCAATCGGTACGTGCAGTGAAGCTCACGTACTTGTCCGACACTGCCAGAGTGTTTCCGCTCTCGAATGAAAAGTCGCCACTGGTCTTGTAGCCATCGCGATCTGCGTGGTTGAAGTGATTTCTGCAATGACGAAATGCGTTTGTTAGCAACCGACCATCAAGTCAATTCCAGTTGCTAGGTGTACCTTTCCACATTTACCAAGCTTTTCCCAAGTCCATCCATGTCGGCCGTCAGATATCTACGAGCCGAATCATGTGAATTCACGAAGCGGCACCAAGGTAAGTGCTGCAAGCTCTCACCCTCCCAATCCAAAGAGCGCGAACTTGTTCGTCTTGGATCGGCGAATTTCGCCCGTGGCTGCCAAGGGTGACTCCGTAACGGAGTAGCTGCGTGTCAACGTAGGCACAATGTCAGGATACGCACGCGACAGCATCCGCGGCATAAATCAACGCATCTCACCAAGAGTTGGCGCGCGGCATCCGAGTGTCAATGTACGCAGTGTGGCCCTTCTCGAAGCCCAAGACAATGGTGTGCGCAGTCAAGTACTCGTGTGTAAAGAGGCCGCCCACCGT
Source organism: Elongisporangium undulatum (assembly GCA_023334555.1). Classification (NCBI taxonomy): domain Eukaryota; phylum Oomycota; class Peronosporomycetes; order Pythiales; family Pythiaceae; genus Elongisporangium; species Elongisporangium undulatum. The sequence continues at coordinate 14,885 of JAADVF010000609.1, read as the reverse complement.
ATCTACGCGCTGTGTGAAAGCAATTAGCCAGTTGAGTACAATGCAGCTCTGCTGAAAGCCAATCGACTTACTGTGTGCATCGTCAAGGGCACCTGGAGTTGGCCTGCTCGAGTTCGTACGTCGCCCACCTGGAAATCCCCTCCATCAGTCGTCCAACTGAATTGGGAACCGACCGGAGACCAACGAAGGCTGCTGACAACGTCGTGGGCATCAAACTTCGACACGAAGTTAGAGGACCCATCCGTCAGCACCACCGTCTCGTCAAAACCTGCTCATGGTATCATCAACACTCAGAACCAAGAGACCAGAAGCTCGGCTGCGCAAATGAGTCAACCGTACCGCCCGACAGGATGTGGGTGGTGGAGCTCACAGCCAGCTCTCGGATCGAGTCCGAGTGAATCCGTTTGATGGGGGCTACAATTCCAAAACATGTGAACATGGTGCTGTGAAGGGCAACGGATGCGAGATTGCGGCGGCCGTCGGTACCTCGCACATGGCACGAGCCGTTGCTGACATCGATGAGCTGGATGTCGCTACCTACCGCTACAATAGCAGTTGAGGCGTTGATCCAGTGCAAGTCGCGAACTTCCTGTGGTCATCAATACGTGAATATCATTTCCTCAAGCCTATCGTCGTCTGCAGAGTTGCTTACGTGATCGACCTTGATGAACGCAATGGGCTGCCCGGCAGTGTACGTCTTGAAATTGGTCACGAAGATGCGATTCGGCTCGTTCGGGGACGCAGCCACCGACTCGGTGCCCACAAGAAGCACTCCGTCCTCTCGCACGATTGGCTTGGACAGCGCTGCGAAGTACAGTGTGACAGTGATTGACCAGGCCTGCTCGCATGCCCACGCAATGCAAAGCGTCTTTCTTACTCAAGGGATTGCCGTCTTTGTGGCGTGGGAACTGCACGACATACGACGTGTTGAGTGATCTTGGGGTCAGCGGGAATGGATGGTCCAGGATCGACTGGTGGCTACAAGGCACAGCAAGCAAAAGCGTGAGAGGCAGGCATAGACCCGAGCATGGATGGATTCCGAGAGACAGTACTCGTCAAACAGCGACGGGAGATGGCTGCTAGACGGGTAGTACATGATTCCTGAACCCAGCGTGGACGCTGAGCTCGGATTGTTCATGAACGCCATGGACGACGACGCAAAGTCCGTGAGCGGATCGTCGTAGTGGCCCCATTGATCGTCCAAAAGCGCTGACGCCGAGGTCGAGTCCATCGCGTCTTTCGCCTGCTGCGCCATCAACTCTTCCGGGTCTCGCTTGCATTCGCCGCAGTCGTCGCTGTCTTCGGCCATGAGATCGTGGGCGGAGCTGTTCTCGTCAAAGACATTATCCCAGAAGCCATGCTCATAGTCGTCCACTGCGTCACCTGGAGTGGCCTCCCGCTGCTGTTGCTGTGTGGGTGGCGCATGCAAGGCCGCGTGGAGATTGGTCGCGGCCACGCCCGCGACAACGTCGTCTGCCACGGGCTCCTGCTTAAGAGCGGCTGTCTCCTGTGACGCCATGGACGAGCCCGCGCTCGAGGACACCGAGCTAGATGACGACGAGTTGGAGCTCATGCTGCGCGCGGTCTTTCTCTCGGGTTTCTCCTGCGCACGAGAGCGACGAAAAACGCGAGTGAACAAGAAGGAAGGCGTTGAAAGGCTCTGTTATCAAGAGTGAAGGGCAATTGCTGCTGCACTTTCGTGCCCTTTCTTGATGGGTTGATGCGACGTCTTTTCTCAGTCAGACCTCGTTCTCTTGCACCGTGGGCGGCCGCTCGGTCGTGCGCGGCGACACTGACGCGAACAGCGTCTTGGCGATCGTTTTCCCGCTGTTCTCTCGCGAAAGCATCCCGCTGCTGCTCTGCGACTGGGACAGCGTCAGCCGCCGCCCGGGCTTGTGCGTGGCGATCTCGAGCTTGTCCTCGAGATGCTCCACGTGATGCCGCAGGTTACGGATCTCCAGCAGCACGTCCGCGAAGCCGTCATGCATGGACTCCCAGCGGGCCTGCTCGCGGTCGCTGCGGCGGTAGACGCACTTGAGCGTCTCACCCAGCGTGGCGCCCATGAAGGCCACGACCATGGCAAATAGCCACTGGAACCACGCGATCCGTGCAAAGCCGAAGAGATCGTCCATGATCACGGGCGTGTTGGTCACAAACAGCGTGAGGCAGATGGAGCCCACGGCCGCGTACTGCATGTACTTGTTGGCCAGGAAGTTGCGGAAGACGTGGTTGGTGAAGCTGCGCGCCGTGTAGGCGCGGAACATCTCCATGGTCGTGATGTACACGAAGATCATGGTCTGCGACCGCGCCACGCCCTCGGTCAGGCACTCGTACTCGCCGCTCTCGCAGTAGAAGTAGTGGTCTTCGTACGAGCTACTGTTGGCCGCCAGCGCCGGGAACACGCGTGAGCCGTCGGCGTACGTGGTGTCGCAGTTGCCGTATAGCTTCCAGTGCTCGCGCACGCCCTCCCAGCGCGGGCAGAGCACGGTGGCGTACTCGCTCGAGGTCGCGCCGTTCAGGATATCGGTCATGAGCACGCTCTTGAAGTTCCAGTAGAGCCCCGTGGCGAACACGATGAGCGCGCCCAAACCGATGAGCGCCGCGTTGGTCATGACCAGCGACCAGAGCCGGCCGTGGATGATGGACTGGTTCTTTGGTCTCGGGCGCTCAGACATGGTGTGTGGGTCGCCCTTCTCCAGTGACAGCGCCACGGCTGCCATGCCGTCGGCGAACAGGTTGAGCACCAGGATCTGCAGAGGCTCGAGCGGGTTGGGCATGCCGATGGCCATTGCCCCAAAGATGATGGAGATCTCGCCAAAGTTGGTGGAGAGCAGGAAGCACACGAACTTTTGGATGTTGGTGTAGATCACGCGGCCTTTCTCCACGGCCGTGACGATGCTGCAGAAGTTGTCGTCCGTCAGGATCATGTCGGACGCGCCCTTGGCCACCTCGGTGCCCGACAGGCCCATGGCCACACCAATGTCGGCCTCTTTGAGCGCCGGCGCGTCATTCACACCGTCGCCAGTCATGGCGGCTACATGGCCCTGGCGCTGCAGCGACCGCACGATCTCGATCTTGTCTTCTGGTTTGGCCCGGGCGAAGACCGAGACGCGGGATGTGATCTCGTCCAGATCATGGTCCGGCAGATACTCGCTGCCTCGAGGGCGAAGCAGTGTGCAGTCGATGGCTTCTTCGCCCACATCGGCGCCGACACCAAGCAGATCGATATTCTTGGCTATCGCGATCGCCGTCTTGAGGTAGTCGCCTGTGATCATGACCGTGCGGATCGACGCCGAGCGCGCTGTCTGGATGGCTTCCTTCACGCCGTGACGAGGCGGATCGATCGAGGCGATGAGTCCCAGGAACACGAGCGGCTGGCTCAAGCTGGCAAACTTGATCTCGATATCCTCGCCCTCGAGCACCACGGGCACCTTTGTGAGTGGGTGGATGGCGATCGCCAACACACGCAAGGCCTGGGACGACAAGTCGTCCACAGCCTCCATGATGGCGTCGCGGTCACGAGGCGTGAGTGTCGCAAACTCGCCACTACGGCGTACGAATTGCGTGCAGTTCTTGAGGATGTAGTTGGGCGCGCCTTTGACGTTGGCCACGTGCGTGGTCTGTTGCGGAAGCACCAGATTGCCCAGATGTGCATTGGGCACATGGTTCAGTGTGACCATCATCTTGCGCGAGGACGAGAATGGGATCTCGTACACGCGTTCGTAGGATTGTGTGAGCTCATGGCCCCAGATACCAAGCTTGGCAGCGGCCACCACGAGCGGAGCTTCCGACGCGTTGCCGTACGGAGTCCAGACCATGGAGCCGTCTTCCTCGTTGCGTTCCTGCTGCAGACTTGTGTTGGAGCAGAGAACACCGGCCACCAGCATGGCATGGAGCTGCACGTTGGACTCTGCTGTCTGCCGGACAGAGTCATTCAAAAGAAACTCGCCCACGGGGTTGAAGCCGGCTCCGGTGATATTGTACTCTTGGAAATCGCCCCAGGCCTTGACGGCCGTCATCTTGCCCTCGGTCAGCGTTCCGGTCTTGTCGGTGCAGATCACGGATGCGGCTCCGAGGCTCTCGACAGCCGCCAGCTTGCGCACCAGCACGTTTTTCTGGACCATTTCGGCCGTGCCGGTGGACAGGCAGATGGTCACGACCATGGGCAGCCCCTCGGGCACGGCGCTGACGGCAAGCGACACCGCGATCATGACCATCGTGAGCCACACAGGGCGGTCCGAGTGTTTTGGGTCGTGGTAACTGCGCAGCATGCCCACGACAAAGACGACGGCGCAGACACCGAGTACCGCCATGCCCATGAACACACCGAGCCGGTGCAGAGCCTCCTGCAACGGCGTCAGCTTGGGCTGGTACTTGGCGAAGTACTGCGAGACACAGTTGCCTGCCTGAGCGGCGTCGCTGTCACGAAGCAGAGCTGCGATCGAGCCCACGCGAGTGTTCATGGCGGTTTCGACCACGACACCCGTGGCGTTGCCACAAGTCACTGATGTTGAAGCAAACAGCATATTGTCGGCCGTGAGCTTCTGGCTTGAGGAGACATCGGCGTCGAATCGTTTGGCGACATCTTCGGACTCGCCCGTGAGGATCATCTCCTTGACCTTGCAGTCGGAGCTCGTGATCAGACGCAGATCGGCTGGGATGATGTCGCCCGTGGAGAGCAGCACGATATCGCCTGAGACGAGCTCATCGCTTGGGATCTGGGACTGTCGGCCGTCACGAAGCACGATGCACTGTGGAGACGACATCTTGGCGAGCGCATCCAGTGCATTTCCAGCGCGGTTCTCCTGCATGGTGGCGATCACAGCGTTGAGCGTGACAATCGAGATGATAGCGATGCCCTCGATGTACTCTTGCAGCGCGATCGAGGCCAGCGCCGCGAGCATTAGCAGTCCGATGATCAGATTCAGAAACTGCAGAATGAACAGCACCAGGATCGGCGCTCGTTTGTCGCCCTGCAGTTTGTTATGGCCGTACCGAGCCAGCCGCCTGGCGGCCTCGTCACTCGAGAGACCGTCGCGCGCATCGACTTCCAGCTGCTGCAGTACAGAGTCGACGTTCTGGTCGTGCCAACTGGCCTGGGTCGTGGTTGATTCCAGCACGCGGATGGACTGGCGCGTCTTCCTCGGATCCGTCGTCAGCAACCGCTCGGACTCGTTCAGAAACCGCGCTCGGTGCGAGTCTCTGGACGAGCACAGCGCATCATCATCGTCGAACGCTCGCATTTGGATCGGCGGGGTCTCGGAACCGGAATACGGAAACGAACCCACTGAGGCTCGCAACGGCGGCGTTGCAGCTAGTGATGGCGTGAGCGGATCGTCACGCGCTTCGCTGAAGCGCATGGCGCGACTAGCGCGTCCGGCGCCGCTTTTGGACATGGATCAACGTCCACGCGGGGCTCTTGGGCTCGCTCTTGTGATCTTCACGTAGCACTCTGGACGAGAAGCTGAAATGGAATGCAGTGAAAGACCTCTCACACGAAGCAACGCCCAATTGAAGCATCCCAGATGTGGGGTGGCCGTTGCACTGAGAAACGGATGGCTACATTTATAGCTTCAAAACGGAACATGACTTGGCCAGTGTATACCTTGAGGCTAGTGGTGCTAATCCGCAACGTTGGCATCGGATTGCTGTTGCTGCGCTGTTCACACAACTCCCTGCAAAATGCCGCGTCCTGGATCTTGCTGCTGGATAAAGCGGTTTCATTTGGATACAAGAACTGACTGAACTGCAGTATCAGAGATCTTGCGCTCCAGTAGCAAAGCCTGAGAACCTCCTGGACTGCGAAGCGTATTCGTACTCGTACTCCGATGGACTCGGCGCCGCGAGCGCTTCCAGATCCTGCTCGTCATACTCGTAGAACCCAGAGAACTCGTTTTCCGGTGGGATGTAGTACTGGAGGTTCTGCTCCGTCGCAGGCAACGGCTTCTCGATCTTCGCACGAGGCGACGGGCAGTAGGAGCTCTGGTGTTCAAACGGACTGTCTGAGTCCTCATCGTAGTCCACCGCTGGGCTTGCCGGCGCGGCTGTTGTGGTCGTGCTCCTGGTAGGCGATCTCATGGGCCGAATGTACGGGCGGAAGGTGCACTCTTCAAACTCCAGCGCCTGTCGGAGCTTCTTCTCCTGCGCCACTCGCCTCTCCTTGTTGGCCATCCACCGCATGCAACGCTCAAAGAACGCCGTATTGCTGTCGCTGCCGGAGTCCACTCGGTCGCGCAACGAGTTCATTTTGGCCCAGGCCTGATGGAAGTACGGGTTGCGGAACGTGCAGTGGCTGAGCGCGATATCGTCCTGCGCCTGCCTCTGCGACTGGAACCGCTTGTCGTTGCGCTGCTTCCACTCCAATTGCCGCTCATAGATTTCTCTGGCGTGCGCTGAATCGATACGGATCCCAGGAGTAGCCGCAGGATCGCCAGTCTCTGCGGTAGAGCTCTCCTGTTTGAGTCGGCAGCTGCGACAGCGCGAGACGCAGCCGCTGCAATTCCCGTTCTTCTTGCTGCTCCGCTTGCCCGCGAGCCGTCGACTCTTTGTGGTGAGCTTTTTGCAGTTCTGCATTGCCATTCAGAGAATCAGACCGTTGGCTCCAGCCCCAGGCATTCGGTCTACGTACGTGCATGGACAGAAGCTGCTGGTCTCGCTGCTGTTGCAGGCGAAGCTGCTTCTGCTTGTAGCGGTCGCCCATGAGACACAGCCGCTCGATGGCGGCCGTGAGCGATTCCGCATTGGCCTTTAACGCTGGATCGCTCGCTCGTTTGGCCGGACTGCTGTTGTCACGACGTGGAAGAGCTCGCTTCGATTGCTGGTACAGGCGCTCGTGCACGAGCAAGCGGTCGCTGCGAGGCAGATTGCCCGAATGCGGCGCCAACGTGAGCTGTCCATTTGCCTCTTGCTGTTGCTGCTGAAGCTGCCGTTCCTCCTGCTGGTACTCGTAGATCAAGCCAAGCAGATGTAGTCGGTCCTCGACCTTGCAACCTGCGATCTCATCGTCCCGCTCTGTGAACAACCTCGTTGAATGCCGATCAATGGCCGGCTTGCCCACAAACTCGGACTGCTGTTTCTTCGATTCTTCCGTCCGCAGTTGAGCCAACTTGCTCTCTTTCTCATTGTTCCACGCCAACAAGTGCGAAACGCTGCGGTGGATGCGCCTGGATCGCTGCGATCAGCAAGATCAGACAGACAGACAGATTAGCTCATGGCCACTGCCATCACCAGCGGAGCAACGTACCCGATTGATCACAGGAGCCGACGTGATCTCATTGTCCTCCTTCTCGGCCAATTCCAGGCGAATCTTCTCCCGCTTCTGCCGTGTTCGCGCGATATAATCCTGCACACGGGCCTGGAAGTCCGGCTCAAAGTGCGCGCTCTTCCTCAGCACAGCAGCAGACGCCTTGCTGATGGCGACTCGTGTATTCAGCGGCTGCGTAGCAGAGGCCGCAGTAGCATCACCTTGTCTCTCTGGGTCATTAGGCTTGATCTCCGAGAGGCATTTCCGGCTGGATTTCATTCGCTGGACAGCTATACTGGTCGGAGTCACTCGCTTGGCCACGGTCCGTTGCCGTGTTGGAACGACAACCATGAGCTTCCGAGCTTGCATTGTTGGCGCCTGCAGTCGACTGCTGCTGCTGCTGCGCAAAGACGATTCAAGCGACGACCAGGAATCACGCAAATGCCTTGGCGAGAGGGGATCGCATGGGGATGTGACGGCCGACGACTCGGCCGACGAGTACTCGTCCTCACGCTCGAAATCCTCGGAATACTGCTCGTCTTCTCTGGCCTCGACAGCGGTTGGCTCCTGATCTCCATGCAACAGATCCTGCGCTCTCGCTTCGATTAGTGAATTGATGGAGACCCCATTGGGATCCCACCCCAGACCAAACGCACCTGCAGCATGCGCTTCAGAGCCATCACTTCCTCGTACGTGTCTACAGAACTTGACGAGTCAGAGATCAAGACCCACAGGCCAAGCGTCTCACACAGAGCTGACCTTGGAACCTCCTCTCCATCGACCCATCCGAGCGCACGCTCTCTGCGTCCTCCAGCGCACACGCAGCCTCGCTCAAGGCTCCAAGCCGCTCCATCTTGCTCTTGCACCCTCGCGCCGTTTCAAAGTCACGGTACTATTTGCGTAGCTGCTCGTCTGGGTCTGAGTCTGAGTCTGAGTCTGAGACCGGATAGAGGAAGATTCAGGCATAATTGAAGATGGCGTGGGAGGATTTCGAGGAGCAGAGCAAGCTGGCGTTCCAGGCCAATCCGCATGGCACGCGGCTGTTCCTCAAGACCAGAGGCAAGCGGATCAAGAAGACCAAGGGCGCGCAGGTCGTAGCCCGCGTCACGACCACGCGCCCTGGATCCACGCCCCCGCAGCGCGGCCAGTGGAGCTACAACGTCACGGACGTCAGCACGATCACTCGCCTGTTGCGTTTCGCCATGCAGCAGGTGCTTGGCCCCATGCACGCTGTCACAGCTGTGGCTACTGCACCTGTAGCCGCTGCGACGGTCGTCCCTCCCCCAGCGCCGGCCGCTAAGAAGAAGAAGAGCAAGGGCAAGAAGAACTGAGGATCAACCGCATTTGTCGTCGGTATCAGCGTAAACGAATCTGTAAGAGAGCCTATAGCAGGTCTCGAATGTACACCGTCGTCTTGATGCCGCACGTGTAGCCCTCGTTGAATTTGAAGCGCACCTGCGGCCTTGTGTTGAGATCGTTGCTCTGTTCCTCCTGCTGCTCGGCCTTGGCCTGATCTGCGCGCTTGCGCTTGGCCTCGCGGTGCGCGAACGCAAACGGGTTGCGCTTGCGGATGGCCTCCATCTTCACGGAGAGTTGCTCCTCTGATTCAGTAGAGATCGAGTCAGTCCCAAGCGCCAACGAGAGCCAACACACACACGCAACATACCGCTGAGCTCAGGCAGGATGAAGGCCTTGGCGGTGCTCTTGAGATCCGTCACGGGGGCTGGCGGCTTGCTCGAGGTGGCCCTTTCGCTGCTCTGCTCTCCAATGCTATTGCTGCCTCGCGTACTAGACTCACTGCGACGCATCTGCTCCAGTTCGACTTCGCGCGTGATCATCTTGCGCACAGTCAGCGGCAGCATGGACCGCGACGCAGCCTCCTGATCAGCCCCACGGTAGACCACCAGCTCATCAATCGCGCTGCACAAACAGACCAATTGTCAACCATTAAGCCCCCTTCCTTGAGTGACAACAGCACAAACACTCACGGCTCCAGCGCATAGTCCTCCGTCCCGTCAGGCAGATACTTGGGTCGGAACGACAGCCCAAGTGAGGCCATGACATGGATCAGTCGCTCGATCATGTTCTTCTCCTCTTTGGTCTGCAACGACGGATTAACGCGCCGAATATTGGGCGAAATGACGCCCAGCAGCCACGGGACCACATCGATGACCAGAACACCAGGCCCCACGCGCAGACTCTGGTGCAGTTGCGAGTTCTCAACCAGCGCCTGCAGGACATTCACGGACTTCTCATGCTTGGTCTGCAGCTCGAAATTCGCTCTGGGGTACTCGATGCGTCTTCGAGAGCTCGTGCAGCAGGCGTTGTGAACTGCGAGCACCGCGTACGGGATGTACGCAGTGAACGCGAACATCTGCTCCGAGCGGATCTTCATATCCCAGGCGTCTGCGATGCCGAGCCACTCGAAGGCGTCGCCCAGCTTCTTGAGCGTCGGGTCATTGAAGATCATCTTGGGCAGGTTCTCTTCCAGGCCGTTGATGAGCAGCGGGAAATTGCCCATGGAGAACGAGGCCGACTCGATCTCGTTAAACGTCTTCATGCACGAGGCGGTGGATTTGTTGGACTTCGGCTGGTAGAACACCATCTCCATGGTGTCGAACAGCCCTCGTGTGTGGTCCTTTTGGCCCAGCAGCCCATTGGTCACAAGCGATATTTTGTTCCCGCACTGGGAGCTCTGGAACTGCAGGGCGTTCACACAGTAGCGGATATCGTAGTCGCCGCTAGCACACAGCGTGGCGAGCGCACCAGTGGTGCTCTTGAGCCCCTCCTGGCGACAGATCACTTTCAGGCGACTCACGAGTCGCTGCGAGCTCGGGGTGCCCAGCACAAAGATCTTGGCAAGCTTACGAAGCGGGCGCAGCACAGACGCGTATTGATCGTTGCAGATACAGATCAATGGTCGAGTCAGCGGGTGGTGATTCGCACTGCGCTTGCCCTTGCCGTTCTTCGAATGCAGCGGAGTGGCCACGATCTCTTGGATCGCAGCGATCGCGGATTTGCCGTCACCGCCGTTCATGGCGCCGTCGATTTCATCCAACACGATGCAGTTCGGACTGCGGCTGCCCCAAATGGACTGCATCTCCATAGCGCTGATGATCTGTGGGGGAGCGGCGAATGAGCTCACATATCACCAGCCAAGCATCTCGTGGCCTGTACCTTACCTTGTTCTTGAGCACGCCTGCTGTTCTATCGTCACTGGCATTGATCTCAATGGGATTGTAGCCTGCGTGGCGAGCGATGATATTGGCGAGCGTCGTTTTGCCTGCGCCTGGCGGTCCACAGATGAGAATGATCTTCTCGAACGGCCGCTTGTCGACAGGCTGTTCATTATCCTCGCCATGTTGTTTGCCCATGCCGTGCTTGCTGTGTGGGCTACCGCCAGTCTTCCACGTTGTGCCTTTCCGGCTGTTGAAGCCTGTCGGTGAAGCGATATCGGTCATAGGCTTCTTATCTGGGAACACGTAGCGGTCCCACTTCTTGATCCACGTCAACACCTCTCGGTTGGTCCGCTCGTCGCTCAATAGGTCAATGAACCGCTGCGGTCTGTACTTGTCCAGCCACAGCATAGCCTTCTCTCGTGTGGCAGCGCTATGGGCAACAGGATCGATCGGCTTGATGGGCACCGCATCCACCTCCAGGGATTTTTCAATTTGGCGCTATAGACCCAGCAAGACGTTAGCCCATTAAACACAGCATGTCATCCAAGCAGCGATGTTACTCACGCGCTCGATAGCTTCCATGAGCTCTGCGATGGGCACGAGCGACTTGATGCTCGAGGAGCTGCTGTGCGCACTCGTCGATTCCGATTGCAGAGCTCGCTTGCGCATGAACATGCGCTTGCCGCCAGGCAGGATAACCGGAAGCGACTCCACATCGATCGGTGGTCGGCTGTACAGGTACGAAGCCGTCGTGGCGTCCACTGCAGTGGCCTTTTCCTTGCGCTGCACGTAGTCTTCCATTCGCTCGGTCTCTTCCATCTCCGTATCGCCCAGCGCCTTGGAGCACCGCTCCAGCACAGCGTCCAGTCGGCTCTGCGCACGCGCGAGCGAGTCTTTCACATCGTCCAGGTTGTTCTTTGGATCCAGCGAGTCGTCATCGATCATCATTGGCATGGGCGGTGCTGCTGCTGGAGCTAGCATGGCTGCTGCAGCTGGAGCTTTGGGAGGCCCTTGCGTCAGTGCTCGCTCGGCCGCCTCCATGGCGCGCAGCTCCTCCTCAGCGGCCTCCATCTCGTGCTCGTGCATGGCCTCCCACTCGTCCATCTCGTTCATCTCCTGCTCGTACGCCAGGATGTCCGCATCGTCCATCATATTGGCCCCAGCACGCAACACACTACACTTCGGGCGGCTGATCAAAACGCGCGAAATGATTCCATTGGCTAAAATTAAGGGATGGTATTTTCACGTAAATAGAATCACACGGCTGATTCTGTACCTTCGTGCCACCTCGTGTAACGGCTGAATGTCGCAGGAACGTCGCAGGTATCCAGATCGTGGTGCCTGCAAGCGGACGTTACCGACCGAACCCAGTGGGAAATCAGACCTTTGGCTGGGCAATGGACGTGGACAAGGAGGTGGAGCAGCTGGTCGTGGAGATCCGCCGCATCGGCAAGCAGGACGGCGACGTCTTCGGCGTGAGCTTTGGGGAGCTCTTTGACGACGAGCGGTGCCAGGACGTGTTCGAGGCGCTCATGGGCACGCTGCGGGCCGCCAAGCGCGTGAAGAAGATCGACTATCAGGGCCAGCTGCTGCTCAAGGGCGTGCACGACAAGGTCTTCATCAAGCTGCTCGTATAAGAGAGAGAGAGAGCTACCCAGTCGTCGCATTGCCAGCCATCAATATCGTCGCATTATACTACTGTTAGCAGAGTTCAAGGGCGGCCTTGCAAGCCAGCAAGAGCGTATCATCATCAAGCCGACCCACGCACGCATGCATACTGAAGCTCACGCACCAGCAAATCGTCTGCAGCAATCGGATGGGGAACGTAATTGAGTTTGTATTAAATAAGAGACAGCATTCCGATAGAACCCTCTTCACCGCGTCTCTCTCCGGTCGTATGACCGCACGAGGTCGTGGAACTCGTCTACGGCGAACTGGAGCTCGGATTGGCATTCCTCCACGATCTCGGTCCGCCGCTTGTGCGCGCTGACGAGCGTGTGGTCCGATGACATGATCGAGTCCAGCAGCTCCTCGGTCTCGCGCAGCGCGTCGACGCTGCTTTCCACAGTGTACGGGGCGGTCGATGCGTCCTTCATGGACGTGCGAGGCGATCGGGCGTCGGATGGCGCGGTCGACAGAATGCTGACCAGCGCCTGCAGGTCGCGAATGTTCTTCTCGTAGATCTGCGCGCGGTTCTCGTACTCCAGGATGCGGTCATTGGCACGCATCAGCTACTGAGCAGAGCACAACGGGTCAGCATTCGCATACGACATGCAACAAGGCTTTCATGCTTCGTAGTACCTGCTCCGTCAGCTTCTGATTCACTTGTTGCTGTAGAGATCATGGGTGATGGTCAGGCTCTCGATATGCAGCAGGACAGCAAGTATTTCATCGCTGTACGCACCATGGCAGCAAACCTGGCTTCGTCATGCAGCAGTCGGTTCGAAGAGGCCGGGAGGCCGGTGGACCGCACCAGCATCCGATCGCGCGTCCATCGTCTCCGCCGCACAAAGTCCGAGGTCGTTTTCTCACTGCGCCATTGCAGATCTCAGCATATCAAAGGGGAACCAGCCAGCCATTACCCGTTGACGTACGTGTTTGACGCTCGTTCTGCCTCGTCCAGCAGATCCCACGAAGGCGCGTAGATCCATCCGTCGGCGTCAGTGTGCTTGTGGACAGCGTATCGCCAGTCGCTGACCCATTCCCAGTTCAAAGACGGCAAGTACACCTGCGAATCCAAAGTCATACGCTGATCAGCCATTGTACCTCTGTCCGTGCCACCAGCAGCAACGGGCTTACCTCTGTGAAGCTCGAGGCTTGTCCATCGACTCGACTGAACGAAGGCCTGTCATCCGGCAGCAGGCGGGTCTCCCATCCGCTCGGGTACAGCCGCTGGTGCTCAAAGAGCTCTTCTTCGACCTTGAAGCTGCCGGATGATGAGTCCATGGGCGTATCGGACGCTCGGATCTCCAGTTCATCCTGATACCGCTCCACGAGCTGCTCCAGCGCTGCCACTTCGCTACATAGAATCGACCAAGGCCGCATGAGCCACCATTCACACAGACACACAAAGCCATGAGCACAAGAGCTGTGGCGATTTACCTGCGCAGGTGTCTGCACTCTGCGTCCAGTTGCTGCGGCTCTCTGCTCATGGGCCAACGGAGGGGGAGATGACGCGCCGCCCGCGTTCTCAGTTCGCGCGCGCTCGCCTGAAGCTGTTGAAGTCATCGCAGCAGTACCGTATCGCTTCTGTTTGGAGGCTTCCTTCCTCCTCTGCGTGAGTTGTGATTGGCCCATGCGTCAACCGCTGCCACGATCTGTTTTTATCCAATCACAGAGGTGGATGCATGTGTACTGTAGGTGTAATTACCAAACCCCTCGGACTTTTTACCAGGTGTTGTTTGGTTGGGTGCGGCGTCCAGTCGTTACAACAGCGCCGCCCAAGCCAAACGCGCCTGCTCCATCACCATGGGCATTCAGCAACTTGCAGACGGCGACCAACAGCAGCAGCAGCAGCAGCAGCGATCAAGACAGGGGATTTTGCATCGATATGGTACTCAAGTGATTACACAATTTAGATGACGAGACTGAGGACGACGGCGGCCTCACTGCTTTGCGTTCTGCCGAGCTCCGAGGCTTAGCCTGAGTGCCACTTGTGAAGAGTATTTTCGAGGCATTTGTATGATGAGACCAACCAACCACAAGGTGACCGACCCATTGCGTGTGTGAGTGTGTGATTGCGTATTGCCTATTTGTTTATTTATCTATCTATATGAATGCGGAAAGCCATTTCGATGATGCTACAAAAATATTTGCTACTCTTGAAAATCAATGACGACACAAATTTCACCAAGATCGCTGAGAAGGCTTCTTTCCAACCAACTGTATGTGTATATATGTATTTATCCATATGAGAGGCAGTGACGAATACTTTTAGGGACATCTGATTGCAGGACTGTTGTGGTTCGACGCTTGACGAGAACATAAAGTGGAATCTCATTACCTGAGCCTCTCATTCACTTATAGCGATTATGCATTGCTGGACTTCGAAAGCAGCACAACCAAAGTGTCAAATTCTCACCGCTCTCTACTCGTGGGCAGTAGAAGCCGAATCTTTGGGACAAAGAACCCATGGACAACGCAGTCGATTTCTTTGCTGGTCGCAGATCTGTGCGTTGCGTGAGCACAGCGGTCGCCGAAAGGTCCCCGAGCGATTGCAAACTTCGATTGTAGTCCAAACATTCCAACCTAAAACTTAATAACACTCCATTTCGATTCAATACAACTTGTTTTCTGGTCGATTCGCTTAGTCTGCTCAATCTTCCCCTTCAAGATAGCGCAGCTTGTGACGCCTGTGGTGCAAACAGCATTCGAGTCGCCATTGCAGTTGATGTCAATGCGATGTGTTGATCCAGGCACACTGACTTCGATTTCATTTGACCATTGCACACTCGGTATATTTA
>JAADVF010000608.1:0-17802 GCA_023334555.1 Elongisporangium undulatum | reverse complement strand
CTGCAACGGCTTCTTGGGAAATCCCTGTAACCTCACGAGTGCGCTCTGTGCGGCTAATCCGATCGCGCTTTTGCCCACAGCGTCTTGTCTTCCAGACGACGCGGCCCGTGCGACTCAAGGAACGAAGAACATGTTCCAGCAGTTTGAAGCATCGGTCTGCCTATGTTACGCAGCGACGTCTCCTGAAGAGGTCACCAAGCCAGACGTGGACATCTGTGGCGGAGTGACGTACCGCCAGCGCCCTTCAGACGCTCTTGGAAATCTTTGTATTTGTAGCAGCCAGCGCATGGGCGTCCTGATGTGCTTTCGCGATATCATAGCCATCAATGTACGACGCGCTCAGATCCAGAGAGGCATCGGCACTCCGTGCGACCCGAAAGAGGAGGACTAGCTTGGATGCAAAGACTAATGTCAAGGGTTCTATGTCGTACCAGCAAGCATGTGGGTGTTCGCATTGATGGATACGATACAACTGCGGCGACCTACCGCCATGTTCAATGCAATCATTTGACTCGAATCACGCGAGAAGCAACGTCGTCATCCATGTCAACCCAATGATCACTTGACGGCAAGTTCCTCACCAAGACGCTGCAAAAACCATCAAGCCGATCAAAGCATTGTCTCTCATATACACGGATCCCGGCAAACCTTCCGTCTCCAGCGAGGGGGAGCGCGGTGCTACGGGATGCAGGCGATCTGCGGTCTACGAACATAGATAAGGCGACTTGCAGTAACTGACCTGCATGACGTTCGATGATGCGCCCCTTGATGACCTGACGCCGGAGACCAATGGAGTAGCAGTAGGTAGGCCGTCGTGCATTCGACCCTGATGGATGATCAATACAGCTGAGCTGGTCAGCCGGAAACGATGATCGATCGATACTAAGTCGCCTGCCACGGACCTTCCGTCATCAACGGCTTGTGAGGCTTCCTTTGGCAAAGCGCCTTTGGATTTCATAGCTCAAATCCATCGCTTTGCTATGAGTTAAGCGTGGTCGTCAAATCGTGTTCCTTCGAGTGAGGACGAGAGCGTCGGATCCGGCACCACGAGCAGTCCAAACGACCGAGAAGACTTTAAGACTGAACTTGGCATGCGGGCTTTGCCTTTGGTTCCCCTTGCTCGGAGCCTGGGCAGCGCTTGCTTGTTCCGAGTGTCTGGACCAGCACGTAACATAGAGACGGCCCAAGGCGCAGGAAATCTGGATGGATCCTCACGGAGGAAGGTCCATATTCTACGTCTGCTGCTTGCTACACGTTGAATGCGCGTGTTCATGGGAATGAATACTCCACAGATGCCGCAGACTTCGCTGCCAATCCACAACGCAAGCGGCCCAGGACGACACCTTCGCTGTCGCATAGATCGAGGGGCCAAGACTCGGAAGCCAATGCTATTGTTAGCCCCTAGAACCAGAGAAGGGAGGATGAGAAAAAGCAAAGAGCGGTAGAGTGGGATCATCTCGCTGCCGTCCCGCACGCCAGACGTTAAAAACCCTTGAGCCCACTGATTGCTTTCTCTATCGGGCGCTTGATGGCGTGATCGCTTGAGGAGACCGAACGTTCCCTTCCGAAGAAACCAACAGCCAAGAGTCCGGTCCTTTGGAGGTGCAAGAGATGGACGTGTCGCGTCGCCACAGGGACTTGAACTTGAACTTGCGGCAGCCGCTTCCTTCACATCTCCAAGTGGGATCCTCCTCCTCGTTCTGACTCGGGGACGAGAATCCGTCTTGGGCTTTAGATCGCCCGCGCCCGAGCCCTTTGCAGAGGCTTATGCCAATAGTAGGCTTGGTTCGTATGAAGATTACTCTCTCTCTCTTCTGCTCGGATGGGAAATATCAAAGAGTACTTATTCTGGTTCCCTTTAATAATGACCTGTCAAACTTAATTACCAGTCAATTAGCACCACAAGGTGGTTTTACGGTAGTCGACCACGTTTTAATCTAATTCGTGTAGCCAAAAGCAAGTTGAAGTCGCCCAGCCGTTTACGACCAGCGGTCAATGGCCGTAAACGTGCCTCCCATTACTGGCCCCTGCAATGATCGCGACCAGGAGCCCGTGGTCGTAATCGTCTTGCACCGGCACGGAATGCGCTCGTGTCTCGCTTCCATTTGCCGATTTGGCTCGCTTGGCGCACGTGTGAGCCATGGCGCGCTCTCCATCTGCCTCCGAAACCTTCGAGAAGGCGATCACGCCCAAGTACGAGGAGGACGAGGACAAGCGCAAGCGATGGCTCTCTCGCCTGGCGATCGCCAGGATCTGCTTTGTCTCCGGCGTCCTCTGCCTGGTGATCGCGCTGTTCTACGGTATCGGGTTGCCCAAGATCGTGGACAAGAAGATCAAGGACGGCGTCGTGGTCTGTTCGGCTGGCGACGCCGCCAAGGACAAGTACCTGGACATGTACGGTGACTGCGATGACTGCACACCGTACTACTACACGCTGCGCATGTTCAACGCCACGAACGCAGAGGCCCATCTGACCACCAACGCCAAGCTGCAGCTTCAAGAGGTCGGGCCCTATTCGTACCGGCGTCGACAGATCCGACTCAACGTCACCTTCAACGACGACTACAGTGTCATCACTTACAAGCAGTACACGTATCACACGTACGAGGCCTCGCAGAGCTGCGATGGCTGTGCCGAGTCGGACCTGGTTACGGCGTTTGACGCGAGCTACTTCCGCGTGATCGCAGCGGCCGGTGGGGAGACCAAGTACCTCATCCGCCTGGCCAAGGGCTCGTTTGCGTCGACCTGGAACACATCGGAGATCATGAGCTCCATCGCGCAGTACGGAGAGCAGATGATGCGCTGGGTAAACGGCATCAACTCCATGAACCCGGCAGCCATGAAGACTGTGAGCGAGAACAGCATGGTGCTGAGTTTCCTGCTCTCCGGTCCGTCCGTGATTGCGGATCTCGATCTCTCGGGCTTTGAGTACAACGGTGTCTTCCAGACCATGTCTGCGCGCCACTGGGCGCTCGGGCGGCCGAGTCTGCTCGCTGGACTGTCGCTGGGTTCGAACTACGTCTCTGCGTGCGAGAAGGGTGGCCTGAACGACCAGTGCTCGTCCTGCACTGGGGACGCGTGCCTTGACATCTGGGCGCAGTGCAAGATGTGTGCACAAGGAGCGGTGGTGCTGCAAAACAACAACGTCAGCTGTGCAGAGCTGCAAGAGGTCTACGCGGCGGCGCATGGCGATACGGAAGCAGCCGCGTTTGTCGCTGGGACCTGCTCGCTCTGTGAGTCCGTGGGCTTATGCTCCGCTCCGGTCTCGGGCTTTGCTGAGACCTCAGGCATGGATTACTCCAAGAATGCGCCCCCAGCGAACATGATCACGACCTACGTTCAGCGGACAGGCTGCGATAACGAATCAGAGATCGGCGTGTACGAAGAGTACGACGGGTACACGCAGACGGCCCTCTGGGCCGCGCTGGACTCGCGACGCAACCCGACGCTGGAGGAGCTCATGGCGTTCGCTACCTACGGCAACTGTGCGAATCCGACCGAGAACATGACTTGCAGCCCTGTCCAGGGCAATGACGGCACGAGTATCAAGCCTGGGGGAGCTGGAATGACTGGCTTCGAGCAGGACCTGGACCTGGCGGCGGACGACATCTATCTGGTCAAGAGTCGCTCCAACTTCACAGTGTTCAACGCCAATGAGAAGATCAAGTACAAGGGCATCCCGCTGCACCGCTTCCTGGCACCAACGGACATCCTGACGCTGCAGTCCTGGAACGACGACTGGGGCCACGGCTATCCCGTGGACGGCGTGGCCTCCATGAGCTACGTCGCTGGGTTTCTGGCCTACGTCTCGTACGCGCTCTTCTTCTACGGCGACGCGTCGTTGTTGCAGGCTGTGGACATCACGCTGCTCGATGGGTCCAAGGCCACAACCGACAATCTGTACCAAGACGGAGAGCTGAAGGAAGACTACGCGAACACGTACCGCACGTTCATGGACATTGAGGCAGGCACAGGCAAGACCATGCGAGCAGCCAAGCGGCTGCAGGGCAGCTACGCGCTGGCCAAGTCCACGTACAACACGACGGCCGCCATGTCGGACGTGGTCTGGCCAAATGCGCTGACGGAAGTGATCACGCCCGTGTACTGGGGCGAGGAGAGCGCCACGATCACGCAGAAGAAGGTCGACGCGTATCGCACTCTGTCGCGCATTCTCAAGGCCAGCATCCCGGTTCTGGTCATCGGCATCGTGCTTGGGCTGGCGCTCGTTGCATTCGGCGTCAAGACCTACCGCAGCCACACGCTGACCAGCAAGGGAGTGAATGCGTAGCTATGGTAACTTCAATTTGAGTTCACCGTGTTTTGAAAACCTTGAATCGTAATATTTGGTTAAGATATCCGAATCTCGTCTACAGTGGAGCGCTTGTTGCTCTTTTCTATGGGCTTTTGAACGGCAGAAAGACCCACGTTGGCTGACAGGCGCGAAGGAGGTCTGAGAACAAGCCAACGCTGGCTCTGAAGCGATGTCAGTAGAATTGATTGATTGTCTATTGACTGACTAAGCTCGATACTGAAGCATGTCAAGAAGTGCAATCACAATCGGCTGCAAGTTCACAGTCCGGCGTTAAAGCGACGTCGAACCGTTTTCGACCTCTTATAATTGATGAGCTATGTTTTACTGTCCAGTGCATGATTAGATGGTTGGTTGGTTGCGTCTGTTGTGATGATTTGTTACCTGTATGAACTGATATTCCCAGAAATGATATCCCTGTGACGATCTTGAAGCGGTGCCTCTACGATGTGAAAGGATTCGTGCGCTGCTGTTACGCAATAAGAAGGCACAGCCGATGGATTGTTGTTCCAAGTCGACGACATGACGCAAGTGGCGTCTCTTCTTCTCTTCCCACGACATTCTGGACCTCTCTTCAGCCCGATCTCTCCGCTCTCATTCATTACTACGAAATGTACGGTACCATGGCTACCGTAGCGAGGTCTTGGAAGCTGATGATTGGTGGCGCAAAAGTGACCAGGCCGCTGTCAGTCGCGTCACGCCAGCCAGCCATGGTGTGGCACATTCGCCCGTCTGTGATGGAGGTCCACACACACGACACGTGCACACACACGCACTTGGTTCCCGCCTTGATAGATGATACGACTGCATGGCTCAGGACCACCACAGGCGTCCGTCCATTACCCATCATGAGACTTGCGGAAACCGAATTGCTATCCCCCCACTCGAAAGAAAGACAGAAGAACGTGTACATATTGCCAGCGCTCTCTCTTCCATCCGGCTGGCTCCAGCAACCCAGTCTCTCACTTCATCCATCACGCAGAACGCCTGGGGAAGAGAGAGTTATCATTAGGCACGCGGCGCTCCAGCAAACCGGAGGCGTGTGGCCCATCTACCTCCGCTTTACAGTAGGATCAGGCTCCTCTGGCGCTTCAACGTCCCGTCCTCTTTCCGAAAAGAAAGACCTGCCAGAAGCCATACCGATGCCATTTACTGTTCCTCATTTGATTACCACAGGGTCGTGTTACGACCTGCAATATCTTATCTCAATTGCGCTGTTTATGCCCCCCAAGGGAGGGGATGTGCTCGCCGATCAATCACCGCAACGTGGAAAGGTGTTCACCGCTGAACGGCAACCCTGCTAAAGCTGATCAGACCGGCAGGTGCGGCTCTGGGCCGCAGATGGGGCTGCACGGCCGCACCAGAGCCGCAATTCCTTCATTCCTACTTTCGCAGGCTTCTGCCCAAGACCTTCCGGCAACCATAATGGACGGATCTCCCACCGCTGCGGCCGAGCACTTCGAGAAGATCGGCACGCCCACGGGCTCCAAGTTCGATGACCAGCCGGCCAAGAAGCGCCGCTGCTCGGACATGGCCATCGCGCGCACGATGATCGGCGTGGGCATGCTGGTGGTCGGCATCGCTCTCTTCTACGGCGTGGGCCTGCCCAAGGCCATCGACAAGAAGGTCAAGAGCGGCGTGGTTACGTGCAGCGCCAAAGACGCTGCCAAGGAAGCCTACCTGGACCCGTACGGCGACTGCTCGGACTGCACGCCGTACTATATGACGCTCAACATCTTCAACGCCACCAACGCCGAGGCCCACCTGACCAACAACGCCAAGCTCGAGGTCACCGAGGTCGGCCCGTACGTCTACCGCCGTCGCGAGATCAAGCTGGACGTGACGCTGGACGACGACTCGGCCCTTGTCCACTATAAGATGTACACGTACCACACATTCGAGCAGTCGCTCAGCTGTGACTCGTGCTCGGATAGCGACAAGGTGACGGTCTACGACGCGGCCTACTTCAGCGTCATCGCGGCTGCCGGCGGTGAGACCCAATTCCTGTACGCTCTGGCCGAGGGCTCGTTCGGCGTAACGTGGAATGCCTCGCAGATCCTGGTGGCCATCGGCACGTACGGCGAGCAGATGATGCGCTGGGTGAACGGCCTCAACTCGCTCTACCCGTCGGCCATGAAGACCGTGAGCGCCAACAGCGCCGTGCTGTCCTTCCTGACCGCTGGTCCGTCCGCAATCTCGAAGCTAGACCTCTCGGGTTTTGAGTACAACGGCCTGTTCGTCACGCGCACTGTGGACCAGTTGGCGCACGGCTACCCGAGTCTGCTGGCCGGTCTGGCGCTGGGCTCCAACTACGTGAACGTGTGCGAGGCCGGCATGAACGCCAAGTGCGCTAGCTGCTCCGGCAGCGCCTGCTACGAGATCTACGAGGACTGCAAGAAGTGCGCCCAGGGTGCGGCCGTCATGGCCATCAACGACTACGAGTGCGCTGTGATCGAGAGCGTCTACGCGTCCGAGAACGGCGCCACGGAGGCCGCCACGTTCGTCGCCTCGACCTGCAAACTCTGCTCGTCGCTCGGTCTGTGCGCCGCGCCCCTGCCTGGCTGGGCTGAGACCTCGGGTCTGGACTACTCGACCACGGCGCCCAACGCGTCCTCGCTCAACGTGTACATCCAGCACACCGGTTGCGACGACGACACCATCATCGGTGACTACACGCAGTACGATGGCTACACGGAGACCGCGTTGTGGGCGGAGCTCGACTCAGTCCGCAACCCGACGCTGTCGGAGCTGATCGCCTTCTCCTCGTACGGCAACTGCGCCAACAAGCAGGACAACACGACCTGCAGCCCCGTGTGGGGCAACGACGGAGCCAGCACTCAGCCACAGGGAGCGAACCTGCTGGGCTTCAAGTCGGACATGAAGATCACGGCCGACAACACGTACCTGAGCCAGGGCTACGCCAACCTGACGCTCTACAGCACCGACACGGTGGTCAAGTACGACGGCATCAAGCTGCACCGCTTCGCGCCTTCCGAGTCGCTGCTGAACCTGGCCAGCTTCAACAACAACACGGGCATTGGGTACCCTGTCAACGGCGTGCAGTCGCTGGCCTTCGTCAACGGCTTCTACGCCTACTCGTCCAACCCGATGTTCCTCTGGGGCGACGACTCGCTGCTCGAGGGCGTGCAGATCACCATGAGCAACGGCGAGATTGCCAGCAAGGCCGTCATGTACTCGGACGGCGAGCTGCTGGACACGTACAAGGACGCGTACTTCACGGCCATCGACATCGAGGCCTCTACGGGCAAGACCATGCGCGCGCACAAGCGCCTGCAGGCCAGCTACGCCGTGGCCAAGTCGGTCTACAACACGTCGGCGTCCATGTCGGACATTGTCTGGCCCAACTCGCTCACGGAGGTGATCACGCCTGTGTACTGGGGAGAGGAGAGCGCCACGATCACGAGCAGCCAGGTGAGCTCGTACAAGCTCATCAGCAACGTACTCAAGGCCGCCGTGCCCGTGCTCGTCATCGGCCTGCTGGGCGGTCTCAGCCTGCAGGTGCTCGGCTTCCTCAAGCGCCGCCGCGTGCTCGCTGCCTCCAAGAGCGGCTCGCTCACTGGTGCTGTCTAGGTCTGTCGCTATTAAGATTGAGCTGTCGTGTTAATGTATCGATACTGTTCTGTTATGCCATCGCCTTGGGTCTGTCTGTCTGGTAATACTAAAGGGGGTCGTGACCTGTGGACAGAGCATGATGGCTTCATTGTTTCGTCAACGTCCGCGTGGGGCTCATGCGTCAAATCCCATGGACATTCTGGTGCGCGAGCCCATGAGTATTATGTTTGACGTAAACACTTTGTGCACGTTTTCTAGCGGCGGGTCTCATGGCGAAAGCCCTGGCAATCAAAGCGATGCGCTCATAAAGTACCACCGGCCACTGTGCCCATAGCGACCTTTTAACATTCGCTCAACCCATGCAGAGAGAGAGAGCGCTGTCGCTTCTTGGTGTTCTCATGCGAGAGAGAGAGTCCGACCGACTGGGCATGCCAGGGAGGAGGAAATAGTACCTCCCCCCATCCGTCCAAAGCGGTACATTGTACCCTGTTGCGTCTGTCAATCACTCATCCATCAACTGGCGTCATCTGGCTGGAGCTGTAAAGGTCGTGTACCGCCAAAAGGGTAATCATCCACGATCACAGTCGGGTAAAACCTCAAAAACACAGCGTCTATTCTGGGTTTTTAATCACTGAGACCGATCGGAATCCTTGAACCGGCCAATGGCGATCGCGTGAGTGCCGTCCGTCCGTCTCCTCGCTCCACGCGGACCAGCCAGAGCAGACGGGCGAAGCGAAGCAACGGAGGTCCATACCGTAGGCAGTGAAGGGTCTCTACTCGCTGTCGTCCATTAGCGGGCCTGAGTCTTGGCTGCCAAAGGACAGGCACGTTGTCTGGTTGGCAGCAGCCAAAGCCTTTCCTGGATCCTGCATGATCGGCAGGTCCACGGCCATTGGCCCAGCCAATCGCCACTTGTCGCCTGCTGTCGTGGTGTCGCGGCGAAGCATTGGCGTGCGTGCTGGCAGCAGTGGGACCAACGGGCCCGTTTCTCGCCCCAAATCACGTCTCCTGCCGGCAGAACCGGGCCGCTTGGGCAGTCGCCCTGCGTTCCAGGAGCTGTCTGGCGCGCCTGCTGTTGGCGAAGCACTCACTCGTGCTTTTGCCAGCAGCAGCGGTCGGTCGGTCGCTACACTTACCGCTCCTTCTCCCCATCGAGAGAGAGAGAGACCCAATGGCGGGCGATCACCGAATGTCCACGCCGGGCTCCATCAAGGACCAGTACTTTGAGAACTACGAGAAGAAGTACGTGCCCTCGGTGTAGCTGGCCGGCTGGTTGGGTCGCCATGTTCTGACCATCATGCTTATATCCACAGTGGCACGCCCATGCTCAAGCAGGAGGACAGCCCGCGCCGCCGCTGCTCGCCGCGCGTGATCGCGTTCCTGCTCATCGGCTTCGGCGCGTTCTTCGTCGTGCTGGGCCTGTTCTGGGGCATCGGCATGCCGGCTATCATGAACTCGGCCGTGAAGAGCAGCGTGCTGACGTGCGACGCGTCGGACGCCGCCGAAGAGAAGTTCTACGACAAGTACGGCGACTGCGACGACTGCGCGCCGGACTACCTGTCGTTTTACATGTTCAACGCCACCAACGCCGAGGCGCACGTCACGACCAACGCCAAGCTGCAGGTCACGGAGGTGGGCCCGTACGTCTACCGCCGCCGCGAGATCAAGATCGACATCTCGTTCGACGACAACTACCGCGTGAGCTACAAGAAGTACACGTACCACACGTACGAGGCGTCCATGAGCTGCAGCGGCTGCTCGGACAGCGACGAGGTCACGTCCTACGACGTGGGCTACCTCAACATCATCTCGGCGGCCGGCGGCGAGACCCAATTCCTCTACGCGCTGGCCGAGGGCTCGTTCGGCGCCACGTGGAACGCCACGACCATCCTCACGAGCATCGCGACCTACGGCGAGCAGATGATGCGCTGGATTAACGGCCTCAACTCGCTCTACCCGTCGGCCATGAAGACCGTGAGCAACAGCAGCGCCGTGCTCAGCTTCCTGGTCGGCGGCCCGTCCATCATCGCCGACATGGACCTCTCGGGCTTCGAGTACAACGGCCTGTTCGTCACGCGCACCATCTCGCAGTGGGCGCTGGGCTACCCGAGTCTGCTGGCCGGCCTGGGCCTGGGCTTCAACTACGTCAATGTGTGCGAGGCCGGCATGAACACCAAGTGCTCCAGCTGCTCCGGCAGCGCCTGCTACGACATCTACGCCGACTGCAACAAGTGTACCAAGGGCGCGGCCGTCGTGGCCTACAACAACTACACGTGCGCCATCATCCAGGAGATCTACGCGGCCGAGTACGGTGCCACCGAGGCCGCCACGTTCATCGCGCAGACCTGCGGCATGTGCACGTCGCTCGGCCTGTGCGCAGCCCCGCTGCCCGGCGCGCTGGAGAAGTCTGGCCTGGATTTCTCGACCACGGCACCCGACGCCAGCACGCTCACGACCTTCATCCAGCGCACGGGCTGCGACGACGCCGAGTACGCCGGCGTGTACGAGGAGTACGACGGCTACACTGAGACGGCCACCTGGGCCACGCTCGACTCGCGCCGCAACCCGACGCTGGCCGAGATCCTGGCCTTCGCGGACTACGGCAACTGCGCCAACCCAACGTCCAACCTGACGTGCAGCAAGGTGGCCGGCAGCGACGGCACGCAGCTCAAGCCCGGCGGCGTGAGCATCAAGGGCTTCAAGAAGACCATCTCGCAGAGCGAGGTGGACATCTACCTTTACAACGCGTACGAGGAGATCGAGCTGCTGAATCTGGACGAGTCCTTTAAGTACGAGGGCGTGCTGCTGCACAAGTTCGGCGTCTCAGACTCACTGCTGTCGTCCTCGAGCGACAACGTGGACATGGGCACGGGCTACCCCGTGGACGGCGTGCAGCCGCTGTCGTTCACGAGCGGCTTTTTGGCCTACCTGTCCTATCCGGTCTTCCTCTACGGCGACGAATCGCTCACCAGCAGCGTGCAGATCACCATGGCGGACGGAGTGGTGGCCTCGAACGACAATCTCTACTCGTCGGGCTCGCTCAAGTCCACGTACGCGGACAAGTACACAACCGTCGTGGGCATCGAGGCCGGTCTGGGCAAGACGCTGTACGCGCGCCAGCGCCTGCAGGCCAACTACGCCGTGGCCAACTCGACGTACAACGCATCCATCGCCATGACCGACATCGTGTGGCCCAACCTCACGCCCGAGATCATCGTGCCCGCCTACTGGGCGTCCGAGTCGCAGACTATCAGCGACAAGAGCATCAGCTCGTACAAGACGATCGTGACCATCCTCAACACGTTCATCCCGATCCTCGTCATCGGGCTCATTCTGGGCGTCGGCCTCATCGCCGGTGGCGTGTACTACCTGCGCCGCTTCGGCCAGAAGCCCACGAACCGCGGCCCCGCGCTCAGCGTCATCTAAGCAAGTGTACCTCTAAGCCAGCCCAAGGTCTCTGTTCTCCATATAACCTGTGTTCATTTTCTTCCGTTATCAGATTCTTGTGTGGAGGAGTTGTTTGGGGAATCGGTACGATACCGGTATACCGAAACTAGTTTTGGCGGGAAATCCATATCGGAGTGCATGACAATCGCAAGGAGGCGCGTTGTTTATGGTATGAAGTACTGATTTAACTGCATCTCACAGAGCTGCTATTATTGGGACTGGAACACCGACCATAAGACCTGCTCGCTGGTCATGCAGCGGCACGTGTGTGACCTCACGAGCTCGCCGGAGTCCCCCGCGCGGCCTGCGGCGCCGCAGGTTGGCCAAGTCAAAGTAGAGCCCGTAGCAGATGCGCAGCCGCTTCCGTACGTGAAACCAGAGGTTCCAGAGCCGCTCCAGTCGCTTCCTTATGTCAAGGCGGAGGGCGTAGAGCCGTCTGCAGCGCCTTCGCATGTCAAACCGGAGCCATTGCAGACGCCAGAAGCGTCGGAGAAGCGCTTGCCTGCGCCTGGAGCATCGATAGACTCTGTTGAGACACCGCCAGAGCCACAGGCCGAGCCAGGCGTGATGATCATGGGCTACAATGTCATGTTCCCTGCGGGCAAGAAGCCCTTCCCGGCGCAATTGGCGGTCATGAACAAGGTACTGCTGGCGCTCAAGACCTCGCAGCATGCGCTGTTAGAGTCGCCCACGGGCTCTGGCAAGACGCTTGCTCTGCTGTGTGCCTCGCTGACGTTCCAGAAGCAGCTCCTGATCGAGATGAAGGCCGAGGCCAAGGAGAAGGCCAAGCTCAAGGCCCAGGCAGAGGCCGCCAAGCGTGCAGCCGATATGGAAATGAAAGAGAAGGTTGCAGTCGCTGCAGCAGTGCGCGCCTCATCCAGAAGCTCCGTCAAGAGCGAATATAATGGCGGAGACGATGACGACTTCGCCTCCACACAGCCCTCGTTCGACCAGTTCCGCTTCAACCCGCGCGCGGAGCTTCCAGGCGACGGATGGATCTCCATGGAGGACAAACGGCACGTTAAAGCAGAGTCTGAAGCCCCTGCCAAAAGACGTGTGTTGCCTTCGTCGTTCCAGAGAGCGGCCGTGGATGCCGTCGGCTCTGGGGCGAGCCTGGACGACTTCCATTCGACGCCGGCAGACGATTCGCTGCCAAAGGACGACGGCCCACGCGCGCCCGTAATCTACTTTTGCTCGCGCACGCACTCGCAGCTGACGCAGGTGGTCGAGGAGCTGCGTAATTGCCCCGTGTCGTACCTCTCGGCCTGCGGCGCGGGCTCGAATGAGAGCCTCAAGACCTGCGTCCTGGCCTCCAAGTCCAAGATGTGCGTCAACACCAAAGCCAATCGCAAGCCCGCCGAGGTCGACGACAAGTGCGCCACGCTGCTGGACGAAGACAAGTGCACGTTCTTCAAGAAGCGTAAGCGTACGAACGACTTGCGCCGTGTGGCGCCTCCTGTCTGGGATATTGAAGAGATCACGGAACTGGGCAAGAAGCACCGCGAATGCGCGTTCTTCCACTCGCGCGACGCGCTGGAGAACGCCAACATCGTGTTTTGTCCTTACAACTACATGCTGGATCCGTCCATCCGCCGGTCCGTGAGCATTTCGCTCAAGAACGCCATCGTGATCCTGGACGAGGCTCACAACGTCGAAGACACGTGCCGCTCCAGCGCCAGTCTAGAGCTCACGGCCGACCTACTGGGCGCGACCATCAGTGCCTTCGCACACGTGATCAAGTATGGCAACCGCCCGCCGTACTACAACGGATTGCTCAAGATCCTCAACGGCCTGCAGCGGTGGATGAAGTCCATTGAGACTGTGTCCAGCACGCTGCTCCGACCCACGGGCTTTGAAGAGGAGAGCAAGGTCTGGTCCGGTGCCGATGCGGTGGCCATGCTGGCCGAGTTCGCAGGCTTGACACCGGAAACACTGGAAGAGGCCAAGCGCGCAGTCAGCGCAGTGGTCGAGTTCGAGAAGGAGGAACGAGCAGCGGGCTCAGGCAATGATATCGATGATGGCCAGGACGATGGCCCATCGCAAGCCACTAACAACGATCGACCGAGAGGCAAACGACCGCTGCTGGGCAACATGGCGCTCAGCACCATGCAGTCCATTCTCACGATCGTCAACTACATGTTCTGCGAAGAGTTCAAGTACCTGGACGACTATAAGCTGCTCATGATCAAGTCCCGCGCCCGTCGCAACGATAGCAACCAGCGCTTCCGCTCGTCCTACTCGCAGCCGGGCAACGATGGCTGGGAGTACAAGATGTGTCTCTGGTGCCTGAATGCTGCCGTAGCGTTCGCCGATCTCGTCAAGCAGGCGCGCAGCGTCGTGCTCACATCGGGCACACTGAGTCCCATGGACTCGTTCGCGGGCGAACTCGGCACCGACTTCCCCATCCGGCTCGAAGCCAATCATGTGGTCGACATGCGGCGTCAGGTGCTGATCGGAGCCGTCATGAATGGCCCCGGCGGCGTGGATCTCATGTCCACGTACAAGAATCAGCAGGAATTCCGGTACCAGGACTCGCTCGGCGAGCTGCTGCTGCAGTACACACAAGTGGTACCGGGCGGGATCCTCATGTTCTTCCCGTCCTACCATCTCATGGACAAGCTGGCCACGCGCTGGCAGGAAACCGGCGTCTGGGCCAAGATCAATGCGCTCAAGACCGTGTTCCAGGAGCCGCGACAGGCCGGCAAGGAGTTTGATGCGTTGCTGGAGCAGTACCGCCTCGTGATCCTTCAGACTGCGGCTGCGACTGCTACTGCTGGCGATTCCAAGGCCATGGTCAAGGCTGAGAATGGCAGCCCTGCACTCACGGGCGCCATCTTCTTGGCAGTGTATCGAGGCAAAGTGAGCGAAGGCATCGACTTTGCCAACGCGAACGCCCGTGCTGTCTTGGTCGTGGGCATTCCGTACCCGAACGTCCGCGAGCTGCAGGTGGAGCTCAAGCGCAAGTACCAGGATGAGAAGAGCCGAGTGGATCGCAAGCTCGTGAACGGCCATTTCTGGTACCAGCTGCAAGCCTTTCGCGCTCTCAACCAGGCGCTGGGTCGATGTATCCGTCATCGCCAGGACTACGGCATGATCCTCCTGCTGGACTCGCGCCATCGCATGCAGGCCCACGTACGATCGCTGTCCAAGTGGACCCGTCCGTTCATCCAAGAGTTCGAGCACTCGCAACAGAGCCTGCCTCTCGTGCCGGCCTTCTTTGAGCGGAACCTGCAGGCACTGGGGAATCCAGTCAAAGGAGCTACCAGTGCCACCGAAGCGCTGGCGGCGCGAGAACCCATGGTGCTCAATTACGAATCCAGTAGTCGTGGAGCCACCACCAATGCTAGATCTACTAGTCAAGCTGGTCGCACTATGGACGGCGCCATGCAGTCCGTCAAGGCGTACATGGCGAAGCGGCAGCTAGAGATGAACCCGCCTCGGGTGTTCTCACTGTTCGCGCCCAAGCCATCGGGCGATAAGGACCAGAAGAAACAGAAGACACCGCGAAAGTATTAGAACAGCAGAGCTTATCTTGAATTGTGTTTCATCATCAGTCGTTCCTCTTGCTCTCCAGTGTGAACGCGTGCATGGCGATCAGCTCCGGCGCGAACAAGCCAGCAGCCACGAACCCCAGGAACCACGTGAACGGGCCCAAGAACGGGACCTGCAGCAGGTAGCCGAACACCATCGCGAAGCCCAGCCGCGCGGCATCGCTACGGCCGTGATGCCATTCCGACTGCAGCTTTTTCTTGGCCTTGGCGTCTGGATCGACTGTGTTATTGGCTATGTGCGCCGACTTGAGCCGCGCGATGATCGGGTCGAAGAGCTCACGCACGATCGCGCGGGAATCGGTCCACAGATGGACGACCTGGAGCGCAGTCACGCGGGTCGACGGTAGGCAGAAGGCCAGGAACACAGGCACCCAGAATACCGACTCCATGTGGCGGATGCTGCGTACACACAGCACAGTGTGAGAGTGGCATGGATCAATGGTCTGTGATAAGCACGTACCGATAGCCGAAGCGAAGCAGAGGGATGACGACGCCGATGAGTGGCGAGGCCAGGAACGCCAGCAAGGCGAAGGCTGCCTGGCGCAGTGTGAAGGTCAGCAGATGCTGCACGTACTCCCAGTCCCAGTACACGGCCTCTTTCTGCAGATCCACACGCAGGAGGATGTCAATGAGCATGCAGACATGAGCCAATGAATGGGTCTTCACCTTTTGGATCTGCTCAGCCAGCGTCGCGTCGCGTCTGGCGAGCCCAGCGAAGAAGGCGCTTTCGAACATGTTGACGTCGAAATAGCGGCAGAGTGTGACGAGCATGAAGGGCACAAAGGTGCTGGCGCCGTAGCGGAAGGCGCGCAGGGTCGAGTCGATGGTCTCGGCCGATAGAAACAGCGACGCGATCCACTCCAGAGGCAGCAACACACACGACAGCAGCACGACCAGCACCATCGACCAGATGAGCAGGATCTTGGCGCTCCTGCACACAGAGAAGCCGTCAGAACAGAGCTCTGACTGGACCTAGAGTCATCATACAGCAACAGCAACGAACCTCCAGAAGACCTGGCGCAGCGCCGGATCCGTCAGAGCCAAGCCGCTACCAGTCACTGAGCGCAACCATCATGTTAGCCACAAGATATATTGCCCGCACGCAGAGCAAAGAGCGAGACGCACCGGCAGCCAGCGCTCCGTGGCCAAAGCGCTTGGCCCATTCGCCCGCGCGCAGTCGCAGAGTCATGAGCTTCAAGTCGTGAAATGATACACCCAACGGGTCGATCCAATCGGAGAGGCCAGTATTCGAGGCTGACGACATCACTCGACTCGCTGTCAGATCTGATACTGTGCAGTATTGGAGCGTTTCAGTTACGAGTTGTACCGAACATTTCAGTTAAAAAGTTAAAATGGAGAGTTTGACATGCATGGAGCCACCAACTGCCTCTGTCTGCTTACTGGACGAGCTTGCCCACGACCGGGTACTTGGACACGAACTTGGCCTCCCACTCGCCCAGCGTCTTGCGCTGCGCGTCCGTGATGTTCTCGAGCGTCGGGTTATCCAGGAAGTCGTCGTTGAACGACATGCACGCCAGCGCACGCGAGGCATCGCGACCGGCAAACTGCTTGTAGCCACCCTCGGGTCCGTAGTGGGCCGCGCCGTCGAGCGTCACGTCGTAGATGTTGCCATTGATGGCCACGTAGATGATCTTGCGCTCATTGTCCACGCCGTTGAACGGACGCAGCTCGGCAACCGTCAGATCGCGCTTGCGCAACACGCGGCCCACGTTCGGGTAGCCGTTGTAGACGGAGAACTTCATGACCCAGTCCTGCAACGTCTCCTGGTCCATGAAGCCCAGGTCCTTGAGCTCGTCGCTGTTGAGATCTTCCGGCTCGAACGACATCTTGGCCAGCGCGCGTGAGGCATCGCGGCCGGCGAAGAGGTGGTAGCCCTCGCCCGGGCCGTAGAAGTCGCGCTTGGCGCTCACGTCGTAGATCTCGTCCAGCACGCCAATGTAGATGGGCTTGCCGTCCTCGCCCGTGAACTCCTTGAGCTCCTCGAGCGTGTAGTACCGCCGCTTGATGGCCGCCTTGGCGGCCTTGGCCTTCTCCTGACGCTCGCGCGACTCGGCCAGGGCCTTGGCGTGCGCCGCTGCCTGCTGTGAGTCCATGTAGCGCACGCCAAGCAGAACCACGAGCGCCACGGCCGCGCCCACGTACACGTTGTTAGCGCCGGCGTTGTGCAACCACTCGAGCATCTTCTCTTTTACTCGGCGCTTCTTGGGGAGTGATGACCCGAGTTGAGTGATGTGGCCAGGACGCTGCCACCGGATCTGTCCGACTAAGTGCGACTTGAAGGCACGTGTCATCGACGGTCCAGCACTCAGTTCCGTAAAGTACGGTTCGGTCTGGTGTTTGCTTTGTGGCTGCTCGATTAAATACGATTTGGATCGGCTCTGACTTTATCGTACTTAACATACTGCTAAGTACGCCTATTAAAGTGCAGCCATGTCAATAGCTCCCAGCAAGCCCATGTGCAGCTATGGCGTGGCCAAACATCCGACCACGCGTAGATCAGACGTAGCGTGGCCCAACTGAGCCACCAAGGTGGTCGAACCAGTGTTCCGGAGCGATTGTGGGCTTGTTCCTGCAGGTGTTCGGGCCCACCAATCGCCCGCGCGTGCTCGCGGGCGTGGAACCTACAGCTGTGGGGCTAGCAAGAGATAGCTATAGACTCATGTTGTACCTATTCCAATGCCTACGGACACCAAAGAGTCACAGATACAAGCACTCCATTAGATGGCTAGGACTGTATTCACTGATAGCAAAGGAAACTTCTAGAGCTCTCTAGACAGTGTACTCGGTGGGCGTGGGGCGCGAGTCGGCCCACGCGTGCTTGGCGTTGGCCCACACGGTCACGTTCTCGAACTGCGCGTCGCCCGTGGAGAAGAGCGCGATGCCGTCGGCCTCCGTCACGCT
>JAADVF010000607.1:0-17936 GCA_023334555.1 Elongisporangium undulatum | reverse complement strand
ATGATATTATTGACCGATCTGAACAGCCAGTGGCACTTCTTCTGGTTTGGGAGAATGACGCTCACTCATTTGGTCTACAAGTGGCCATGGGGTTTCTGAAGTGGGGAGTTGTCACTGGTCGCTGATTGCTCGTTCCAGGTGTCTGACTTTGTGCAATTTGTTGAAGTACGAAGTCTCGCGCGGGTGTTGGATCCTTATTATGTGTGAAGGCCGACAGTGCGCTTTTCTGTGCTTCAATTCGATACGCTGCTCCGACAGCAGAGTTTTCCCAACTGTCGATGAGGAAGCCACGAGCCACGACAACTCGAGCCTTCAGGGCACCGACACCACTAGTTTCTGGAACTCGCAGCTTGCAGCTTGGAATTGCGCTCCAGTGACGTGTGAGTTCATTGGAGCGTACGCCATAATTGCTGGTCTTGTTCTTCAGTTCAAGGCCAGCGGGGCGTATCTGCGCATCCATGATAACCAGACAGCGCTGGTCCTCAGGGACGCCCACAGCGACTACGTCGTACAACGACTGACCTGCGGAGGGTGAGAGGCCGAAGAACCGCACAGTTGTCCCCATCGTATCATGTCGTGTTGTGAGCCCCGTCTGCCCAAGAGCTCGCGCAGTGCAACTACAGTCACGGGGGTTGCCCGCCAGGATCCAGATCGGTTCGTCGACTCGTTCGGGTTGCACACGTGAACTGAATGGAGCTCTGAAGCTCTCTTGCGACTGCCACGATCCGGAGACGTCGCACACACACAGGCAGACACAATCGATCGACCTCAATCCCACGACGCCGCACGCCCGCAGAAGCTTCCGGCGACTAATCTGTCATCGTACTCCTGGTGAGCTGCTGGATCTTGGGCCGCGACGGCTTCGAACCCGCCGCGTCTATGCACAGCCAGGCGGTTCTCATCCAGCAGCAAGATCTGGAGACTGCGCGAGCGAGAGATAGAGATAGTGAGTGAGGCGGGGGAAGGCATCAACAGCCAGAACTCGCCCCCCCCCTCGTTCATGGCGTCATCCCCCTCTGACTATCGTCGTCCCTCTGCTGGTACAATGCAATATTTCGCACCCAATCCTCCTGGATATTGCCAACACCCATAGGTTTCCGCCCTCTTTTCACAAAACGCGGTGATTTCCAAGTTCAACAAAGATTTATAATCTACCTTTTTATGACCATATGATCTGACAACTCACCGTGTTTTGACTTGCCGCAAGTGTCGATTCCGTGACTGGCTATCTCCTCTGCCCCTCCTCGTGCCGTCGTAAAGGAAGGCGAGGCGGACGGATCCGCCGCATCCTCGCCCTTCGTGCTGCTGCTGCTGCTGCGTGTCGCTTCAGTAGGAGAGAAGAACAACAAGCAGGGGGAGCGGTAAGCGACACGCCGGTTTCCTCTCTCGCCCTGGTTCGTCTGCATGGCTGGAGACTCCGCCAGCAACAGTGGGCCGGCCATGCTGCTGGCCCAGAAGCTCTCGGCCACCAACACGGTCTGGCTGTACATCTACCTGGCGGCGCTGCTGATCTCGTTCTGCACGACGCTGCTGGCCGGCTACCACATGCGCAAGCTGGGCGGGGACATCTGGCGCTCGACCGTGCGCTTCGTAATCGCGTCGTTCCTGATCTTTAGCTCGCTCAAGGCGCTCGTGGGCGTGCTGCTGTACGTGTCGCTGGCCACGACCATGAACAAGTACCTGGGCGAGTACGACCACGGCACGCTCACGGTCTCGGAGGAGAGCAGCGCAGACACGGCCGTGATCGCATTGCTCACGACCGATCACGAAGACGACGGCGGCGAGGCCGCGTACCTGACCAAGCTCATCCTGACGTCCCAGCCGCTGTCCAACACGCTCACGTTCTTCCTCATGGCCGACAACCTGCTGCTGCTGCTCACGGCCTACTGGATCTTCCTGGTCACGCGCGAGCTGTTCAAGCTGGCCATGGCCACGCTGGACCGCGGAAGCGAGAACGAGCGCGCCGCGATCTGGCGCTACTGCGTGGGCGCCGCGCTGCTCTCGGTCGTGTTCTTCGGCTGGTCGCTGCCCATCGTGATCTACCACCGCGGCTACAATAAGGCGCTGATATACCTGTGCGAGATCGAGACCTGCGCCATCATCCTCTCGGTCGTCTACTCCGTGGGCGCCATCATCATGCTGCGCTGCACGGGCCGCAAGAACGAGCACGTGCACGGCAAGCTCGTGGCCTCGCCGCTGTACCGCCGGCTCAAGCTGCTCATGATCGTGTGCTCGGTGTTCACGCTGCCGTACGCGCTGCTGCAGGTGGCGCTCATGAACCTGTCCTGGGTCAGCGTGGACTCCGTGCCAGACTACCTGGTCGGGCTCATCACCACGCTCTACTACCTCTTCGGTGCGGCCCAGGCGCTGATCATGGGCGGCAGCCAGCAGTGCTGTCTGCGGCTGCTGAGCCCCATCCTGCCCACGCACGTCAGAGAGTCGCCCGAGTGGAAGCGCATGCGCGCCTCGCGCCGCGTCGAGAGCTTCGTGGGCTTCGAGGCCTCCACGGCCCCTGAGAAGCCGGTCTTCGTGTTCACGGACATCGAGTCGTCCAGCGCGCTCTGGGCCCAGGCACCGGACGACGTCATGGAGGAAGCCCAGGACCAGCATGACGACATCTTGCGGTACGCGCTGCCGCAGTTCGGCGGCTACGAGATCACGACCGTGGGCGACGCCTTCCAGCTGGCCTTCCACACAGTCGAAGACGCTGTGAGCTACTGTTTCGAGGTGCAGCTGCGGCTGCTGCACGCCAAGTGGCCGGCCGAGCTCGAGGGCATCGTGCCGGCCACCAAGACCGAGTGGGTGCTCGGACTCAAGCCCCAGGCCGTGTTCAAGGGCATCCGCGTGCGCATGGGCATCCACGACACCAACGAGAGCGAGGAGGGCAGTCTCGTGGTGCAGGTGCACCCGGTCACGGGCAAGACGCTGTACATGGGCGCGTCCGAGCAGATCGCGAGCGAAGTGGGCGACGCCGGCTTTGGCGGCCAGATCCTCGTGTCGCACCGCGTGGCGCAGTACCTGGAGCACAACGCCGACAAGATCGACTCGCCGTTCCTCATGGACTACTACGGCACGCACACAGTGGACGCGCTCGAGATGGACCTGGAGCTGTACGAGGTCACGCCCAAGATCATCGCGGGCCGGCGGCGGCTGTTCCAGAAGCGCCGCGACGGCATCGAGGAGATGGAGGGCGACAAGACGGCCGACGAGCTGTCCTCGGACGAGCAGGACAGCAACGTCTCGACCATCCACGAGTCCTCCTACACGTTCACGCACACGCCGCTGGCCATCGAAGACGACGAGGAGGTCTAGACACCGACCGACCCAACCTATTTATTTAGACTGCATTTCCATATCCAATCATAGAGGCTGCATATTCAATTCTTTTACTCGCGTGAGCTCACATTGTGTTTCAAATGCAATGCAATGCAAGGGCTGCAGTGTCCATCCGGATATTCCCCATTGCGAGTAGTTGCCATTACTGTTCTGAATTGGCCAGCAAAGGTCAATGCTATCGAAACCAATTCGATCACTTGTATGGGCAGTTCACATGAACCGACACAAAACGGTACTGCACAGTGTGATCGCTGTTCACTCTTCTGCACCAAGCAAACTCCAGGCCGAGTACTTCATAATGTCTCATGTTCGGGAGGAACTTTCGCCGTTGACGACGCTATTTAAGAATGAGGTGCACAGAAGAAATGCGCTGCATGTGCAATTCTCACTTTGCCACCAGTTGAAACCGGTATTCCCGGTCTGGGACGAAACCCGGCAATGCTCGTAAAGGAGGAGACGTGTCGAACGTACACTGCAAGAACGGCGACAATGGTGTATACCCCAACGAACAGAGGCGTCACAGCAGCGCAATTTCAAGCTGCAAGCCACGAGTTCCAGAGACTCCAGAGGAGTGGAGCGCTGGAAGCTCGAGTTCTCGTGGCTCGTAACGTCCCCATCGACGTTTGGGAAAACTCGGCTGTCGGAGCAGCGTATCGAACCGAAGCATGGAAAGGCGCAGACAGCACCACTGTGGACGTGGAGTTGGTGGAAGTGCCTGGTACAGCCCATGAAGTGGCCGTGACAAAGATCGCAAGGCAATTGGATGATTATGCGACCCAGCACAACGATGAATTTCTTGTCGGTGGAGGCGACATGTGGATAACATACAACAGTGGAGAAGTTGTTCAGCGATCTCCGGATACAGCCATGCGACCAGCGATTTCAAGCGATCCAAATAATCCAGTATCGCCTCGGCTGCTTGTTGAAGTCATCGTTCATCACTTTTGACCTCAACAGGCAATGGACTTCTGTGAGCGCTACTTTGAAGGTCTGCCATTGCTCCGCGTTATTGTTTTGGTCAAAGTATTTGATTGCGAACCGGACGGACGCTTCTCATGCTTTGCGATGCTGTTTCGGCGAAATCAGGACGACCAAGTGAACGTTCAAGATATCGTGAGCTTTGGAACAGCGCTTCTTGATCGTCGAGTGGTGAATGTGCTTGAACAACGTGGCGTTCTTCGTGCTCTACCTCTGGTTGAGCTTCGTCCAGGCAACAGACCAATGTGTCGATGGAATAGAAACCACGACCCGTTCATCCAAATCTCCCGTGAAGATTTGTATCACCAAGCGGCAGGCATGGGTGGGCGCCAACTGAGGGTTCCAAGAGGCGGCTCTCTACG
The DNA here is from genome assembly GCA_023334555.1 of Elongisporangium undulatum. NCBI lineage: Eukaryota > Oomycota > Peronosporomycetes > Pythiales > Pythiaceae > Elongisporangium > Elongisporangium undulatum. Next base: position 13,260 of record JAADVF010000607.1, on the reverse strand, counting down.
CGTTCAACTATGGCCGATCGTTTTGGCTCTTTCCTTCATCAATGAATTTTGACGCATGTGTGTTCTAATCGCGCACAAGCTGACTGACTATGCGTGGTATGACATGCTGAGTTCCGAGTGCTTCGTCGAAACCTGACGAACACCATATAACAGTGTGCCAACACAGAACATACTGGTGATTTTGTATGCATTTTCATATTTGTATACTGAGAAAGCCATGGTCCTCCACTTCTTCATATCTAGTTCTAGCTCTGGATCATGGCTCGCATGCGCCCGAGCGCCTGCTGCAGAAGCTGCTTCTCATAGAGCGATCCAAACGTGTTGAGTGCTGCCGAGTCCTGACGTTTCTGCTCCGTCACCAGCAGTCGAAGCCCCGCCACAAGCAGATCGCGCGTCTTCTGGGCCTCAGCCTCAAAGATCAGGCTGGCCTTGCCGTTGTCCAACAGGAACGTGTGCGACAGCTCCAGATCCTGGCGAACGGCCAGATCCGACTCGTTCTCGTCAACGATAGAGGACGACACGCGACGGATGTTGAGCAGCAGCAGCTTGACTGACTTCTTCTTGCTGGTGCTCTCCGAGACAGCTTCAAAGACCACGAAGCGCGAGTTTGGCCCTAGAAGACGCAGCATGCGGCACTTGACGACGCCAGGTGAAGGATGGTACTGGAGCTTGAATCCCTTCACCAGAAGCTTCTTGAAATGCTGCACCAGCTCCTTGCTCTTCTCCTGGCGGGTTGATAACGCTGCAGCTGGAGGTGTCGAACGCTTTGAGGACTTGGTCTCCTTTGAGGACGCGGCAGACTTGAGATCAGCATCGTTGTTTGCAAGGGCAGCGTTCCTCTGCTCTTCGTCTTTGCTGTCGGTGGTGTCCTTAGCCATTTTGGCTGCCTTGTGACTGGTCTTGTGGCTCTTTCTTGGACTTGGTTCTTCCTTTGCGTCTGCGCTTGCGTCAACCATCTTCGTGGGCTCTGCAGCAGTGGGGCTACTAGAGCCGAAGAACGACATCAGTGACGATACGGCTCCAGCGCTGCTATTACTTGAAGCGGCTGCTGTCGGTGTCGGAGGGCGACCAAAGGCTTGCTGGACGATCTGCGCAGCCACGTACTGCTGGCTCTGCGCGACCATGCCGGAGCTCTTCTGGAGCGCCAACGCAGCGGTCTCCTTGGCCACCAGCATCATCTTCTCGCTGGCCTTGCGCTTAAAGTCGTTGATGGTCGTGTCGATCACCTGCTCGTGCTGCTTGAAGGCCGGCGCGATCCATTTCTCATGCAGCACGCGAGCGCCTCGGTAGGCCGGCAGCGCCATCCACGCCAGCAGCGCGATCTTGGCTTCGTAGTAGAACGGCAGCCAGCCGATCACAGGGTCTCCGACCATCTCCACCACGTAGAACAGCGCGTTCACGACCCTGTAAGCAGCACAGAGCAAGCAGCAAGCATGAGCCTCTTCGGTCACGTAGATATAAGCCAAACGCATGGTCTTTAATACCAGAATGTGAGCCATTCCAGCAGCTCCTGGCGACGCCGTTCCTTGAGCGCCTGGGCCGAGGCGTAGACTGGGTAAATGTAGCCAATGCCCATGCACAGTTGGCGTGATGCAAAGCGTCCCAAGAGCCCCATGGCGATGGACAGCAATGGCGCCGATTCCGGAATGGCTCATATCCACCACGGATATGAAAGGACGTGGCTATTTCTGTCATTTTTCTTATCTCTTTCTGATCCCGACGTCTCTTCATGAAAATTACCAGTCTATGACCACCAAATATCATTTAACCCATGCAAAAAGCCCAGTGTCACGAATTAATTACTGTTCTAGCTGCCACCTGTCACTGCCGGGACTGGGGACTGGCACCATGTACCACTTCTGCACTGCGGGCTGACTACCATGCTGATGATGTGGACCAGTGCCGATCCTCCTCTCCCTTCCGTTCTCATGGCTTCGCGGGCGCTGCGCGTGGAAAGCGCCATGGGCATACATGCGGCCGACGAGGGGGCGCTGGCGCACGCGTCCACGCTGCAGCTGGCGCTCACGGGCATGCTGTTTGGGCTCGTGCACGTGCTCACGGGCCCGGACCATCTGAGCGCGCTCGCGACCCTCTCGGCCGGTTCGTCCTGGCGCTCGTTCGCGCTCGGCATCCGCTGGGGCTGCGGCCACAGCATCGGGCTCATCCTCATGGCCATCGTATTTATCGCGCTGGACGGCAAGCTGGACTTCACGGTGCTAAACACGGTCACGGACGTGCTCGTGGGCGTGTTCATGGTCGCGCTCGGCCTCTACGGCGTGGCCGAGGGCATCCGCAAGTCCAGAGCCACGCGGCGCAGACACAAGCAGCAGGAGAAGAACGGCGCCCAGCAACTGGCCCAGGACAGCGATGAGGAGGACGAAGCGGACTCGGACGAGGAGCACTCGACGGACGACACCGACAGCACGGCGACCGACATGGAGAACGTCGCGATCGCCATCAACGGCGACTCGCTGGACTCGCCCACGAGGAAGCGCCATCAGTTAGTCAAGCTGCGCAACAAGCCTGCGCTGCAGGAGGAAGACGAAGAAACGCATGGCGACGAGGACGAGAGCGAGGACCGGTTCCTGAACGACGCGGCAGCCGACGCCGAGAACGAGATCCTGCGGCAGATGCAGCAGCAGGAGAAGCATGCGGCCGTGCCCGAGGTGAGTCCCACCGAGAGCACGGTGGATCTGCAGGAACTGCTCTCACATGGCGACGCCACGAGCGACGGCGGACAGAGCGGCAAGAAGCGCATGTGCAAGTGTCCGCGCGTGGATTTCAAGAACGCTCAGACGCAAAAGGTGCGTCATTAGCCCTGCCTTTGCTACGAGCCCAGTAGACTCATACGTCGCGCGCTCTCTCTCTCTATCAGTGCACAGCGCTGATCGTGGGCATTGTCCACGGCATCGCCGGCCCTGGCGGCATCCTGGGCGTGCTACCGGCCGTGGGGCTGCACGACACGGTCAAGTCCTTCACGTACCTCGGCTCGTTCTGCGTCACTTCTATCGCGACCATGGGCGTGTTCGCGGCCTGTTACGGCGAGGCCACGGGCCGGCTGGGCGAGCGCTCGGAGCTGCTAGCGTTCCGGATAGCCATCGTGTCGTCGCTCATGTCGGTCGTCGTGGGGCTTCTCTGGCTCGTGCTCGCAGCCGCGGGCAAGCTGCAAGAGGTCTTTGGCTGAGTGAGTCGTCGTCGTCGCCATCGCTTGATAGTCGTCTTCGTAATCCCCCCCTTTGATAATCAAAGCAAATCTGTACAGCTACGACAATGGAACGCGCTTGAACGCTTTGGCAGGAAGCGCCGGAGTTGGCGAAGGCATGGGCGTGGATGCGATAAACAAAAGCTTTATGTCCGCTGTCAAGGGCTAGTTCATTCCGCCTGGTCGGCGGCGGCCGGCTCGTCCGGGTTCAGCGCTTCAACGGCGGCAGCTTCGTCTTCGGCCTTGGCCGCGACTGCTTCTGTCTCCGCAGGCTTGGTCTCGGCCGACTCGCCTTCCTTCGAGGCCTCTTCAGCAGCTACAGAGTCGCCATCATCATCAGTCAGCGATCATCATCACCCACCTCGGTTACCTGAAAGCACCAGCAACGCACGCTTCTCGTCCTTCTTCTTCCAGTAGTCGTCCATGTCTCCGTCCAGCTTCTTGGACGCGTGCTCCTCGGACTTGCCCCAGTACGAGTCCATCTCGCGGTCCAGCTCTTCGGCCGTCTTGGGCTTGGGCTTCTCCTGCTTGCCGCCCTTGCCGCCGCCCTTGCCCTTGCCGCCGTCGCGGGCGCCACGGCCGCCACGACCGCCGCGGGAGCGGCCGCCACCGCCTTCCTTCTTGTTCTGCTGGGCGCTTTCGTAGGGCGTGGAGCGCTTGGCGCCGCCTCGGTTGCCGCGCGATCTGTCTCGGACCATGATCTCTATAGGGGTTTACTATGGAGGAGAGGTTTCTATCTGCGGACAGTGAGCCAGCCGCCCCGCCTGCTCCCGCGCAAACCTTGTACAGGATCGCATTCCAATACAAGCTCTTTATCTATTATTGCGACCTTCGAGCAACCATAGATATCGACCTTCACTCTGGAATATTACCTTCGTGTAACATCTTAGAAGCGTCCCCTCTCTGTCACCAATGAACCATCACTCATCCGTCGCATCCTTTAGTCGGACAGAGTGATGGTCATTATGTGCTCCTTTGTGAAGCCACTATCAATGCGGATGGATCGTTCATTCCTCAATCTCCAGTCAACAGTCAACAACAGCAATGGATGCCAAGCCCATGTCCCCTCCGCAGCGCATGCGCCGCAAGCGCATGACCATCGAGATCCCGGACCACGTGCTGGAGGGCGTGAACAGCCCCGAAGAGGTGCGCAAGCTCAAGAGCCGGATCGCGGCCGCGCGGCTCCGCGAGCGCTCGCAGGCCCAAGTGCTGGACCTGCAAAACCAGGTGGAGTTCTACAAGCAGCGGTGCCAATACCTCGAGAGCGTCGTGGCCCAATGCGGCTATTGCTGCAGCACTGTCAACGGACCGCAGATGTCCATGCTGGAACCGTTTCCAGTAGCAGTCGACGCCTCCATGAGCGACTCCAGCGAAGAGGAGTGGATCAAGGAGCTGGATCGAGACATGTTCGAGTCCATCCTGGTCTGGTCCGAGTGAGAAGAGCCCTATAGTACAGTAAAAGAGAGCCACGAATTACGAATTAAAAGTGACGTTTGAACCATTCGTTCGCATTGTACAATCATTTTTCCGACTTGATCTCATTGGCCTCGCTGGTGGCGAACACCGCGAGCCGGAACCGCCGCAGAAACTCGGCCGGGAACTCCCACATTGTCTCTGTGGGCTGCTGCTCTGCCCAGTGCAGAGCGCTCCACCACCAAATCCCGACGACGGACTTGGCGCTGGCCAGTGCGAGCACCAAATCCACGCACACGGACACACAGGCGAGCTGCAATTGCGGATACGTCGGCTCGTTTTCGCTTGGCGTGCGTAGCAATTGCTGCATCCAGCTGCCAACAGAGTTCACGTATGCAATACTTGCATCGTCTGGCAGTTTGGCGGCCACAACACTCGCAATCGATCCAGCCAGTTGCACCAACGATATCTTTCCGAAGCCATTGGCTGCCTCGCACTCATTGAAAACTGTCTGAAACCGCTCCACCGAGAACGAACGCGTTACGCCATCAAGATCGTAGACGACTGCTAAAAGCTCCATGCATTTTCCGAGCTCGAACGAGCGCTGCGCGTATTCAGATCCAGAGGCCGTGGTCGTTTCACAGGACACCAGCTCGTCGATCTCCTGCATCCAGATCCGGTTCACGAACGCCTTTTGAGCACGTCCTGGGTCCTCCTCGACCGCAGCTGAAAGCGCGCCTCGGGAGATCATGGACGCGATGGAGCTCAAGATCATCATGCTGGATTCGTCTCCTATCAGCTCACGCTCATCCGCCGACCGATTTGCCACCAGGATCATAGCGTGCTCCAATGTCTCTTGGATAAACGTCAACGGTGTTGTTCGCAGAAACTGAGGCACCACAGTCATGATCGTACGCACCAGAAACAGCCCAAGAATGGTTGGACTGTGCTTTAAGATGTCGAAAGCCAGCACGTGCACACGCTCTGACGAGTCCAGAGCCGTGCAGAGTCTCGAGAAGAACGCGCATGTATACGCAAGGTACACGTAGTGCTTGGTGGCCTTCGGATCATGCTGGAAACCAACTTGAGTTGCCCCTGAGAGCTTGCTGCTACTCGTGAACGAATCCAGTGCAATCGTTGTGCCCGTACTGGTCCAAAGAGCTTGATGCAGCACCAAGAGACATTCCAAAAGCGCAATTTGTTTCTCAGTGGCCATTGAATCGTGCAGACGATTGGTCGTTCGCATTAGTCGCAGCAATACCTGTACACACATGTCGCTCAGGTCGCTTGGCTCGTCCAGGTTGAGCGTGTAACCCTTGCGCATAACTAGGAACGCTCGCAGCGTACCATTCACCATGACCAGAGGTGTGATATGTCGATTTCGATACTCGTCAGCAAGCACCCGACATAACTTTGCCTACAACAAAACATATCAGTAAAAGTTAGCTCAACAACGGGACCACATCGATGCAAATATCGAGCAAAAAAGAACACTGACCACGTGATCCGGTTTGGTCTTGAAGCTGCTTTTCTTCAATGCCGTGATCGTGCGTACTACATAGTGATCATCGCCCTTTTCGTGCTCTTGTCGACTGATAAGTTTCTGAAAAGACTTCGCGAAATCCACAGTCGGTTCTTCCATTGACTGCGCTGGTTCTGGAATTGGCTTCTGAGGTGCTAGAAATTTTGCGTCTTGAACTGCAGAAATGTCAGTACCCGGTGTCGCTTGGGGGATTGCTGCAGTCGTAGCTCGTGGTGGTGAGCCATTCTTGGATTTCTCTGGTGCCACCTTCTGCCTTTTCACAGGAGACGCTGCTTCTTCAACTGGTCTTACTGGTGGTGTGGCGACCATAGGTTTCTCTGGTACCACCTTCTTGTTTCTCGTAGGTGACGAAGGGATGGTGGCTTTATCTGGCAGCAGCTTCTGCCTTTTCACTATTTCTTCAACTATACTTGCACTGGAAATACTGCGCTTTCGAAGTGCAGGCGCCACGATTTCTCGGCTTTGAGTTGACGCTTTCACAGCTTCTGTTCGAGCATTAGAAACTGGCTTTTCAGTTGAGCCATCTTGATCGAGCACGACATCTTGCGGTCCGTCTTGTGTATCGGTGTGCTTATCGAAGCAGTCTTCTTTTTCACTTGCAGATTTGCTGTTGAGTGGTATCAACAGCGCTTTTCCTGCATCGTCTTCTTCGTGTGCAGCTTCCGAGTCACTACTATCATCACTACTATCACTACTACTGTCACTTGTACTATCGCTCAAATTCCCTAGTGGGTCTGTATTTCGCGACGGAGGCATGCTGGGTTTCACCACTTGAGCCCAAATTGAAGTCGACTCGACACGAAGTGCAGCACCACGAGGAGATGCAGAATCACTGTGGTCCATCATTCGATCAGAACTGGCTGGCTCAATTTCATCGTCCTCACTATAGCTGCTGGCAAGCTCATTATCAATAGCAGCTTCGACAAGATCTGTGGCCTTGTTTGTTTTTGCTGTATTTCCTTCCTCAGCAGAAATTGATGCCTGCTGGCGTGGACGTGATCGTGATGACAATTCATGCGTATCAAATCTGCGTGCACTGCCAGGGCGCATAGGCTTAAATAACGAGGCCATAGCGTCAGCTTCTTCGTCCGTGCGGCTGGCTGGAATATTGTTGTTCGCCGCATCTTTTTGAGTCGTTGCAGTGTGATTATTCTTGCTTCCATTATTCACGAGCAGCTCGTCGGCAGGTTCTTGTTCCTTTTCATCGGAGCTACTCGCCAGCTCATCCTCGATCGCTGCACTAATTGTATCAACATGGACTGGGTTTATCTGCCTCGGCCGCGCTGATGTGCTGCCATTTTCAGCTTCTTCACTTTCATCGCTGTCGCTGCTGCCAAAATCTAGTTCGTCATCGATTGCACTCGATACTGCCGTGTCAAATCGTAGATCCTTGGTTTTTGCTTGCACTGTTGCATTTTCTACGCTAGAGGGGGGCGCTTTTGGCTTTGATAGATCCGAGGACACCTTCTGAATGCTCAAATGCACGTGTTCGGGCGTCTTCTTCTTTAAACCAGATGACTGCATCTCAGCTGCAATACCATCATGCTTGCTCAAATCAGTTGTTCGCATTTCTGTTTCCGTCACTTGAGTTCGAACGGAAATCGAATTGATAGCACTGACCACACTATTTGCACGTATCCTGGGAACATCTGTATCAATAGGAGCGTCTTTTCCATTTTCATCAGTATCAATATCCGCTTCATCTTCGGAGCTACTGGCCAGCTCATCGTCAATAGCTGCACTAACAGCATCCACAGACACAGTAGGAATCTTCTTCAATGGCGGATCGTCCTTGATAGCAGGAGCATCTGCTTTTTCCTTTTCGAGATTCATATCGATATCATCTTCAGAGCTATTTGCCAGCTCACCATCAATAGCAGCGCTGACTGCGTCCACAGAATCCACAGGTATCTTCTTCAATAAAGGAACATTCTTGTCGCCAGTTGAATCATTATTTTCATTCCCACCAGTATCGATATCCGCTTCATCTTCAGAGCTGCTCGCTAGCTCAACATCAATAGCAGCACTAATGGCGTCTACTGGCGCAGTAGGTATCTTCTTCAATGTCGGAATGACTACGTCAGTAGTTGCACCCGTTCTAGTATCGTCAATGTCCACATCTGTATCATCTTCGGAGCTACTGGCTAGCGCATCATCAATCGCTGCACTAACAGCGTCCACATGCGCAGCAGGTAACTTCTTCATTGTCGGAGCGTCCTCAGCAATAGAAGCACTTGCTTTTTCCTTCTCGAGATCCATATCCTGGTCATCTTCAGAGCTGCTCGCCAGCTCATCGTCAATGACTGCACTTATTGCATCCACCGCATCGGCATGTTTTGTCTTCAATGTTGAAGCGTCCTTACCAATAGAACTGGTACCTGCTCTATCGTCATCGATTTCCGAATCATCTCCAGAGCTGCTAGCTAATTCATCATCAATCGCAGCGCTAACAGCATCCACAGGTGCAGTAAATACCTGCTTCGATGTTAGAGCGTCCTTGACAATAGAAGCACCTGTGCTTCCCTGTTCAATATCCATATCCCGGTCATCTTTAGAGTTACTAGCAAGCTCATTGCCAATTGCAGCGCGGACAGCATCCACAGCAGATATCTTTTCCAATGCGGAAGTGTCCGGGACAGGAAGCGTGTCGGCTGTATCGTTGTTGATATTCATATCCTGATCATCTTTGGAGTGACTCGCCAGTTCATCACCATTAACTGCACTAACAGCATCCACGAAAGCAACAGGTTTTGTCTCTAATGTTGGCGCAACTTGGTCAATATCCATATCCATGTCATCATCAGAGCTACTCGCCAGCTCGTCATCAATAGCCGCACTAATAGCATCCACAGGCTCTGTCACCAATGCTGGAGTGCCCTTATGAATACCTTCGCCATGTTCCTCTTCGTCGTCACTGTCACTACTCATTAACTCCAACTCCGCGTCGATTGCATTCGAAATAGCAGCGTCACTTTGTATTGGCTTCGGCGGCATTTGAACTCCAGACGATACAAGCTCGGGATTCTTCAAGATATCATGTATTTGAGCTGGGTCCGACGCCTGCCTGTCAGAATGCGCCCCAGTCAACTGGATCACCTGCTCAGCTTGGCTACTGGAATCGACGACCTCTGGCCTCATTTCGGGTAAATCCTCTTGCTCCTTCGTTGTATCCGTCATTTGCGTTACAGTTGCCTGTGGAAGCACTTGAATACCGCTACTTACGAGCTCGGCCTTGTTCTCGTTCTGCTTTGGTGCGACGTCGAGCGTCTGCGTTCCGCAATGCGCAATCGGCAGTTGAATTGACTGCGGCAGCGTTTGTACGTCAGCATGAACCAGCGCAGCCTTCTTTCCATCATGTGTCGGTGTTGCAATCAGCGTCTGGGTGCCGCAATGCGCGATAGACGGCGGCAGTTCAATCGCCTGAGACAGTGTTTGAACTGCGGCATGAACCAGCACGGCCTTCTTTTCGGGAACAGCATCTTGCTTCTCTGCTGCTTCGATCGTCTGTGTCGCGCAATGCACAACCGGCGGCGGAATGGGCTGTAGCGTCTGAGTCGTCATGTCTCGCCGCACAGGCGGCAATGTCTGAGTCACGGCATCGCGCATCGGCGGCCGTGGTGGCGCCGCCGCCGCCGCTTTTGCAGCAGCAGCCGTCGGCTTCTGTTTCTTGGCCTTGTCCAGAGCGGCCGTGAGCTCCTCAACGCGCAGTCGGTACTCTCGTAGCCGCGCTGCGGCCTCTTTGAGCTTGCTCTTGGTCAGTCGCTTGTATTCATCGCCGGCCTCCACTTTCCTGGTCAGCTCGGCAAGCGTTCGCGCCTGGGACTCGATAATCTGCGCCTGCGAGAGCTGGGCGGCCTGCGGGACGTCGTCTTCGTCCATCAGCAGATCCAGGAACGACGCACCTGCGACAGCGCCTGTGGCGGCCGCCGCCGCCTCCTCCTCGTCCGCCAGCGGAGGCCCATCGAACGGCAGCTCACCGGCAGCGACCATCAAATCGATGAGCGACTCCACGTCTTTTAGAAATGGCTACTCGTTTCTATTTCTATGTAATGTATTCTATTTTACCCGAGGGTAAATTACAAATGGTACCAATTGTATTCAGTTTGCGAGGGCACCATTTAGAAACAGAAACGTTTTCACTTAACTGGTTTCTATTTCTACTAATATCGAAAGTGTACCCAATACCATGGTACAATATGTGGGACCCGAAACGACGTGGAGCTTCACCATTCGAAACGGACTTTGAGATCCGGACATGAACAATTGAGATATTGTTCCAATGCGTGTGACGCTGTGAGATGAATCCAAGCAATGGAGAAAGAGGCAGAGAGATCTTCGGCCGTTAAATGAGCGATAGCCAGACCTTTGAAGAACGTTCCCATGCAGATTCTCGACCTTTTAAACGCGCGTGGCCTGGATCCACGCACTTCGAGCTCTTCATTCCGGCATTTGCCATCCAACAACGCATCGGTTGTGGATACCACGCCCAAGCTTCCGGCTGCTTCACCTGACGCCTGTTCAAGTATGCTCTCTCTACGACGTCTGTCGACCTCAGCGTTGTTGGTGGCTCTTGCCTGGGGCTTGAACGTTGCAAGTGCCAGCTCAGTCTGTGGAAGCATTATCAACCTGTCGCTGGACGGTACAGACTCCACAACTCTGCTGGACGGCGTGATCGCCAGTGGACTCATTTCGCTCGACGCTTCGGCGTACGACACGCCGCCCAGCCAAGTCTCGATCTCTGCCCCAGGGATCACGTTCGACCAGACGCTGTTCTCGTTCACCAAGGGAAGCAACGAGACCTACCAGCACAGCGTGAGTCTGCGTACCGATGGCGGCTCACCCGCAGCACTTGCAGGCTCCACTGTGTCTGTGGCGCTCAACTTCCAGTTCACGATGGACTCCATCGCGCAGAAGCTGCTGGCTCCCTGCACCAAGCAGATCATCCACCGACAGCTCGTGGGCTCTGGCCGCGGCGCCGGCTCCGGAGATCCGCATTTGAACACGCTGGACAACGTTCGGTACGATTTCCAGACGCCTGGCGTGTTCCGCTGGCTGCAGTCGCGCAACTTGCTGGTCCAAACGTTCCAGCACAAGTGCGTGCCGGTGGCATACCTGGGAGCGCGTGGACCGAGCTGCTACCAAGGAGTGGCCGTGGCGTTCGCCGATTCGGTTGTTCGACTGATGGTTGTGAACGGCGCGATCGTGGTGCAAAAGGGCAGCGCAATGCTCGATTGGCTCTCGGTCGAGAAGCTCAACAAGGCCGACGGCTACCGAATCTTTCTCGCCGTGGACCAAGCTACGTACGTGGATGTCACGCTGAGCGTCTGGACCAACAGCGACTACCCGTACTTGAACGTGGCAGTGCAAATGTCGCCGTATTTCAAGGATCCAGACGTCACGGGGCTCATGGGCAACTGGAACGGCAATCCAGCGGACGACATGACGGACACCACATGGCTCGGACTGCTGCATGGCGTGAGTCTATCGTCCAATCTCTTCACATGCAACGGGGACGACTGTGCACCGTTCTTGTCTGAGGCCACGGCAACTGATGTCAAGGCACGGACCATGCGCAGCGTCATGACGTATCTGCACCAGGCGTACACTGCCATTCCAGCAGCGAACATCCCCATGCAGTCATTCCAGCCTACGTACCCAGGCGCTCCGTCAACGCGTTCCCGTCTTCGCCGGATGGAAGACCAAGTTGCTACCAACGGAAGCAGCAGCTTTGAAGTGGACCACGACGCTGCTGGTTTTCCTGATCAAGACTCCAGCAGTCAAGATGACGACGTCGATGATGATTCTTCTGCGGCCGCATCGGCTTCAGCTGGTTCGCATCAGACCGCAACCGGCGCTGGGACAGTGGCGCCGGCGTCGTCGTATTTCGAAGACCTCGCGGAAGAGCTCTGCAACGATGTGATCATGCAGATCCCAATCTGCGGCAAGTATATCCTCAACCCGTCCTTCTACATTGACAGTGTGTGCGTGAGCGATTCCATCTCGCTGCACGACTTGACGGTCGTGGACAACACCAAACTCAACTACTTGCGCGACTGCCGCCGGGAGCTGGATACTCGCATTGAAGCCAATGCGTCGACGCCATTCGATATGCAGCAGCTGCTGACGGATAGAGCGACGCTTGCACTCGGCGATACCACAAGATGCGCGAGCAATTGCAACCAGCGCGGCATCTGCCTTGCCGCGGGCTGTCAGTGTAACAGTGGTTTCACGGGCTACGCCTGCGAAATCGTGATTCCAGACGACATTGCTGGCTAAATGTTCTCTTTATTCGCTTGCGTGAACAAGGGCATTATACTGCATGCTTGTTAAAGCTTGGTAAATCCAGAAGCAGCCCCTTTTCGTTGACACCAAGCGAATTTTCTCACCTGTAACACACTTGGAGTATGAGATATTAAATCATCTTTTCAGTAGCACCATCAAACATTGGATCCTACTCACATCGTTCTACGTAGCTCGCTCGCAAAGTTGTATGGTAAGTGGGAACTTGGACGAGGGAACTTGCGTCAAGCAGAGGAGACAATGATGCAAGACAACAGATGAAGCCATATAAACGCAATCCACCCATATTTGATGACCTAAAAAACAGATTCTTTATAGCCGTCACCATCATTAGCTGTGCCTATGTGATTCGCTGCTCGATTTCTTGGATTCACTAGTATAGGTTTTGGAGCAGCGTGGACGCTCGTATTGGTAGGCATCCATTCGTCGCTTGGCGAAGGTGGCTCGAAGTTCGTGTCGAAAATCGCCTTAAATTGATTGAACATCGTATTTGAAGCTTAAATTCCACTCTTAACGTCACTCACAAGTATTAACTGGTCAGTTACAACTTGTGAGTGAAGGCTTTACGGCAACTACGGTACCTTTGCTTACGGCCTTCACACAGATAAGGATCCAACACCCGCGCGAGACTTCGTACTTCAACAAATTGCACAAAGTCAGGCACCTGGAACGAGCAATCAGCGACCAGTGACAACTCCCCACTTCAGAAACCCCATGGCCACTTGTAGACCAAATGAGTGAGCGTCATTCTCCCAAACCAGAAGAAGTGCCACTGGCTGTTCAGATCGGTCAATAATATCAT
>JAADVF010000606.1:0-17955 GCA_023334555.1 Elongisporangium undulatum | reverse complement strand
GCGTGGATTGCCCTCTTGCTTGTACCATTGAGTCACACGGTTCTGACAGGACATGGTCTTGCACAGTACCACATCGGCTCGCCACAGATGCGTCTCCCGCAGCTCGTACATCTCGATATTGGGCATGAGATACATCGGCTTGTCCTTGGAGAGCTTGGGCACGTCGTTCCAGTAGTGGTTGAAGTACAGGATCGGCGTCTTGGGGCAGATCTCGTAGTAGGTCACGTTGCGCTCCTTGGCCGGATCGTAGAACGTGCCAGTGAAGACCCATTCCGGCAGGATGCGCGAGTGGAGATCTATTCAGAGCCACTTCGTCAGCACATGCGCACTCAGCGATGACAGCAGACACGTACATTTGGTGTAGGCCACGCCGTCTTCACAGTAGCCGTGGCCTCGAATGCCCTTGGGTACGTAGATGTCAATGTCTGGGCACTGTTGCAGCTTGCTCAGCAGCTCTGGGTCCCACTGCTCGATCACCAGCTTGCGGTCCTCCGCCGTGTCCTGGTCCGAGCCGTTGCGAGGCGCTCCGTACTGCCACGGCACCACGGCCTCTTTGCTCTCCATGCAGATCTCGTGCAGCAGACTCAGGTGCAGCAGGTCGGCTGAAGACACGTGGTCGTTGCTGTCCGGGATGTTCTCGTCCGTCACGGGCACGTATCGTGCCGTTGGATCCAGCGTCGTGGGGCGCGGCGCATCGGCCTGTGGGCTCTTCCCGCGCAGTCTCTGGGGCGCGAACTGCCGCCAGTCCAGCTGGAAGGCCTCGAGCGTGAGAGAGCAGATCGTGAGCGCCGTGACCACCAGCAGCAGCGCCGCGATGCCCACGAGGCCCTTGCGCTGCCACGCCATCGCGAGAGGCGGAGTGAGGATTGATGTGCGGCCGATGGACTCACGATTGGGCCCTTCTCCACAGGGCTAGGGCAGTGCCGAGCCAATCGACTAAATGCACAAGTCGAGGACTTCTGAGCAACCCACACAACCACAAGTCGGCTAGCATTCCGGTCCCTTGAAACGGACGAGGTGCCAGGGTTAGACTTGCAACAAGTCCAATAGATGCAACAAGTCACTTGTTGCATAACGAGAAGCTGTCGTTGTGTCGATCGCCATGATCCGCAGACTGTTTCCGCACAAGTCGATTGTTGCGGCTAATATTAGTCGACACTGGCCCGCCTCAGCCAGATGGAACACCCGGGATTTGTTTGGCATCCGAAGTCGTTGGACACAAGAAGTACCGAACTCCCTCCCGAACTTTATGTATCTTATACCACGACACCGACCATTGTTTATCATTACACGGTGCGGTTTTATTTTATTACCAAAACACGTTCTGCTTTGTTACCAGCTGTCTCACCGAAAACAACGCAACACGCCTAGTTTTGCCATTCCGGCTCCAAACGCCTCCTTCCGTATCAATTGCGCAAGACCGTCGCATATCTGCCGACGCACGCCGCCATGGGAGAGCTCACGGGTCTGCGGCGGTCGCTGTACGCCGTGCTGGCGCTGCTGGTGTCCCTCGTGCTATGGTCTCTGGTCACGGAGGTGACCTTCATGCGCGGGGCGCGGTCGTCCTTCCGCAGCCTCATCCGCGCGGCCTCGGGGGCCGACGACTCGACCGACGGGCTCGAGTACTACCCGGATGAAGTGTTCGAGACCGACTGGTCCACGCAGCTGCCGACGGACGAGCTGCTGCACGTGAGCGTGCTGCATCGGGCCTGCGTCACGCACAAGAACAGCGTCATCCCGTGGGACTTTGGGCTCGAGGGACGCAACGAGAGCGTGCTGGTGAACGCCAGCGACCCGCAGCTGCTGGAGAAGCTGCGGCAGTGCCCCGACGTCGACATCTTCCTGCCGGACCACATCCGGTCCTTTGGCTACTGCGAGGACGCCGTGGCATACACCAAATGTGAGTGCTTTCTGTCTGTCTGCATGCGTTTGGCTGCAGTGCAATCCTCACGCTGGCGTGTCTCCAGTCCTGCAGGCGCGCATGATCCCGCTCTGGGTCGCGCAGGTCGAGTTCTTTGACGCGCAGAACGGCCGCAACGTGACGTACTACGACCTGTGCCCACACACGCCCATGCTGTTCTTTAACCACTTCTGGGAGGGCCTGCCCACGGCGCCCAACTGGCCGGCCACCAAGCCGCTCTACCTCATGCCCAACATCGAGATGTACGAGCTCAACTCGGAGCACTACTGGATGGCCGACGTCGTGCTGTGCAAGACCGCGATCTGCGCACGCTACCTCAAGAAGTGGTACCGCCAGGAAGGCAACCCCAAAGGCACCAAGGTGCTCTACACGAGGCACACGTCCTCGGACGTGGCGCTGGCCGTGCGCACGCTGCTGGCCGGAGGCGGAGACGACAAGCAGACACCGCCCGCCAGCGCGATGCCGCGCGTGCACCCCAAGAACTTCTCGCAAGTTGAGTTCCTACACACGCCCGGCACGAGCATCCAAAAGGGAACCTCCTGGATATTCGATTGCTGGCTGTCGCGGCCAGACTTCCCGCCCGTGCACGTCGTGGTCGCCGAGGAGCTCTACAAATCGTACTTCGAGCCGCGCTACGGCCGGTACCTGGAGCAGAGCCGGAATATCCGCGTGACGGTGGGCAAGCTGGACTCGCTCCAGTTTGGCCAGATGATTGCGGAGGCCGCGTTCTTCCTGTGTCCGAGCGTGCAGGAAGGCTACGGCCACTACATTAACCAGGCGAGAGCTTCCGGCGGAGTGATCATTACGACCGATGTGGCGCCCATGAATGAGCTGATCACACCGGACTCGGGCGTGTTGATTCGTTCCAATACACGTGGTCAACGAGAACAGTTTCTGGGTGGCAACTCCCCCATGGAGCACGCGCTTCGCCACGTGGACGGATTCGTAGCAATGTCGAACGGGAAGGAAGTGTGTAAATCCGTGGAGCACGTATTGACGGGCATGAGCGTGGCAGACCGAGAGGCGCATGCTGCCAAGGCCCACCAACAGTACCTCTTCGATACGATTTTCTTTGCGCAAAAGATGCAGGACCTGCGCGCGTTCGCCCGCGGCAATCGAAGTCCGCATCGCTTACGCAAAGAGAAGGACGAAGAGGAAGACTCAAAGAACGGCTTGACGACGCCCACGAAAGCAGAATAATGTGACTATATAGATGTATTTTGTGAACTCCCACGTACGTGACGCAATCGCCATTGACTTAGCTCTCGGAATGGCCGTTGGTCAGCTCTGGCTGATCTCGCTGCTGTGATTGATCTGATAACTGCACCGCATCTAGTCGCGCCTGGAGACTGCGCTGCATCATGCGAGCTTCCTGCGCGTCCATCACGAGCGTCGCTACGTTCACCTGCGAGAACGGCTGAAGCTTCTTCACTTCCTGCACCAAAAGCGTCTTGTGCGCACGCAAAGTCCGGTTCTGCATTTTCAGCTGCATAAGAGCTTCTTCATGAGCTTGTAGCCGCTCATTCAGCTGATCGTGCTGCTCTTGTGCCTGCGCTAGCTGCGCTTCCAGTGTCAGACGCTGCTTCTCGCTCTCGGCTGTCTCGATGGATCGCCATAGACACTGTTCTTGAAACGTTGCGCACAGATTTCGAAGGCGAGTGATCTCTGCTGCCTCTTCTTCAGCTCGCTCTTCCTCATCATCTTCATCGTTGAAGTCGTCGCCCTCGTCGTCTGTAGGAGAAGGAGAACTGTCCTGTCCATTGGACGGAAACCCGTTCGACTGGTGCTGGCGACGTTGTTGAAATAGCTCGTGCTCAAGCTGGGTAATTGTCTCCAGACTGGCTTTGTAAATGGCATCGGTTGTGTCTACTTGGTCCTGGGCTCGTCTTAGTTCCTGCTTTAGCCCTGCTACTTGATCCTCAAGAAAATGCTGTGAATTCAGTTCCAGCGTAAGTACGGTAAGCAATGGCAGTCATTGAGGGGCAGAACTTACCACTTTGTCTTCCAGCTCCATCGTACGCTGCTGAAGCTGCGCATTTTGCGGACCCATAGTCATCGATGGGGTGTCAATAACACTCCATCCGTCCTCTTGTTCGGGTTCGACTTCTTCTTCGTCCTGGGCTAGCAACATCACGTTCTCCAAAGACTGCAGCGGTGATAGCTTGAGCAAACTTGCCAGCCACATTGGATCATCGTCGTTGTGAATTTCATCCAACAACGCCAGGAGTATTTCCAACTCTGCTGCTGGCTCAATAGGAACCACGTGGACTTCAAAGCGCAACTGTTTGGACACGATGCTGCTGGTGTCCAGGTTTTCCCAGCAGAGCGTGAGTTCGCCTGGCCGATCAATCACAAAATGACCAATTGCAAAGGAGTCGTCTCCAGTGAAGTCGTACGGAGTGCGATAGTGCACAGCTTCTTGAGTCGCGGAGGCAGGATCAGCATCCGTTGTAAACGTCTCGGCGAAGCCGTCAGCGGCCGCATAAGGATCCGAACTATTTGCCTGCGGGCAGCTCTGCTGCGGACTGAACGAGGCTGAGAATACAAGCTGATCGTTCGGATCCGAATGAAACTTCCAGAAGACGATCGTCTTGCGTTCTTCTTCCGGACTGGAGATGGGGATCGTGTGGTCAAACGAGCACCCTGCTGCCACGCGCTCGTCTCCCTGGGCAGTCGCTCTTCGTGAATCGCATTGGGCTGCGATTTGCTGCTGATAGAATGCGCCGCTGGATTCGTTGGAAGCCACGATGTCCGTGTGGATGAACTTCTTGAGTGCCATGGAGCTGCTGAGATCGGCATCTCCCAGCGCTTGGCGCAGGTAACTCTCGAGCGCCCAGGCCAGTCGCAGCTCTCGATGCTGCTCCTGTTGGATCGTCACGCGATGAGCGAACTGGTCTTGGGTGCGTTTGAATCGCTGGATCTCTTGCGCAGGGAAAGCAGCTTGCGCAGCTGTGCGCGTGAGCTGGGCATTCAAATGCTCAAAGTCCGCAAGCGAGCGCTGGACGTGCCAGAAGCGTTGGCCTTGCTCGCTCACAATCGGTGCCCAGTGCAGCAGGATATCGAATAGCGTGTCCTGGGCGCCAGCACCAAAGCCAGAAGAGAGTGCAGTCTGTGTAGAGCTTGGGCGAACGCCTACGTCCACGACGCCATCGCCGAAGCTCAGCATGATGAGTGAGAATGCAGAACGGAGAACTGCAGCTAAGTACGAAAATCCTCTATTTTGGTAATGTCGTTAAAATACCCATGCAGAGTGGCTACATGAGGCTGCATTTGTCGTCCGAACTGCCACCGCCCCCGCCCGCGCGAGCAGCCACAGATCCTGCATGCGCCGTCTCTGCATGTTGGATCAGCGCGCCGACGTCTTTGAAGGTCATTTGGCATTGCGGACAGACTTCTCTAGAGGACGAGGCGGCTGCGGAAGAGGCTGCAGAGGCTGTTGCTCCTCGTTGCGAGGTCTCTGGATGCGCCTTGTTAACGTGCGCAATCAACTGCGAGACGTAGCGGAACTTCTGGTGGCACATTGGGCACTCCTCGGAGCTCGTGTTGATCACATCGCCTGAGGATTTAGAGGCCGTAGTGACTGCCTGCTGTAGAATCAAAAGGGCGGGGATGAGATCGCAGAACAAAGGCAGGAGACAAAGCGTAGCTTACCTTGGCAGCTTGGACCACAGACTGTGCTGCGTTCTTGGTGCCTGTGGCCAGATTACTTGCAACGTGTTGAGCATCCCGAACCACGGAGCCCGTAACACTGGCACGATTGCCGGTGCTGGCTTTGCGCTGTGCCGAGCCAGCTCCAGTGCTCGGCCGAGAGAACCAGGTCTGTCGCTGGCTCTGTCGCACTGTTTCACAGTCATGATCTGTCTCGAAGCGATGGCGCATGCAGACATCCTGCCGACAGCGCTGGCAGTGGAACGTGTTGGCCGTCACCAGCACCTCTCGGCATTTGTCCGCAGCGCAGCGTTTCTTCTTCTTCTTCTGAGGCGGCTGGCCCGGCGCCGCTGCAGCTGCGGATGGAGGAGAGCACTTGCCCGAGCGCACATGCAGGTCCCAGACCTCGTTCGCGTCCTGCGCGAGCGTCCAGGGGATGTGCTGCTTGCAAAGTGGACACTGCAGCACGCGGCGGTCGATTTTGCCGGCGCTGGGACAGGCGTGCGTCTCGTAGCTGCGGTGGTCAAGGCAGTAGACGTGGTCGCAGCAGTCGCACGTGAAGGGCAGGAAGTCCTGCTGGTGGCAGCCGCGGAAGAAGCAGTGCGCGCCGACGTCCATGGCGATCAGAGAATGGGTCGGCAGAGGTCGAACAGATCGGCTTCGAGAGTCATCGCAAGAACAAAGCTGAGAGCGGAAGAGATTGCGCAATCCCTCGGTTTAAGAGCTCATCGATATTTAAACTGAACTTCAAGAAGATTCAGCCCGGGGCTGTTCGCCGTATTAAACCGGGGGATTGCTGTCTAAGTGCGGTTGTGCACCACCCAAGTGCTAAGTTCGGTTTTCTGCCGCTATGACGAAAACGCCCATGGCGTCGTAATACCGAGGGGTTACTGAGGTTTTATGAGCTGACGACCTGATTTGAGGTTTTTTATCTCGTAGGATGCAACGCTCGCCTGGGCCCATCCGGACGTGGTCCCACCACACGCGCCCACGACCGCCTCCGTACTCGTTCTCTGACTCCGCAGTGCCCATGCAGTTCGTGCTGCTGCAGGCCGCCATCGGACTGCTCTGCGTCTCGGTTCTGCTGCTGCTGCTGCTCTGGATCTACCGCTTCGTGCAGTACCGCCACGCCGTGCAGCTCTCGCACGCGCGCTGGCTGCACTACGAGCCGGGTCAGGTCTTTGCCGACGACGACCAGAGCGCCGGCATTCCGTGGCCTAGCGCCAAGCCCATCATGCTGTCGCCGATCCCTGAGGAGCGCATCGAAAGCGGGCCGGTATATGAAACCTGCGGCTGTGGGGCGGACCAGCGCAGATTACTGACCTTTGCTTTTCACGCAGGAATCTGTCGACTCGGAGTCGTACAAGGAACGCCGCAACAGCCTCACGATCACACTCCTCTCCTGTACGCACGCTGTTCCTCTGCTGCTCTGGCTTCACACTCACGCGCTTTGTCTCCAGACGGAAGTTTTGACCAGCGAACGAATTGAGCAGCTTGGTATTCGGCTGCAGGGCGGGCTCCTCGCCGTCCTGGCCACATGCAAGACCAGTTAGACCAGAGCCCTTCGGGCGCTCTTCATCCACATGTGATTATTTATTTATTACTGCTCGTATATATATACACTTCCCGCCCATACACATTCCTCTAGCTGTTGTTTGAAGGGCTCTTCCTCCGCCGCGGGCCAGATGAAGGCGCGTTATTGCTCGTGTTGCGAGCGCTCGGGTTGACTGCAAAGGGACCATGGTTCGCTGGAGAGAACGTCGACGGTTGCGTCGTGAACATGTTGGTCTCGAAGAGGAACTGGTTCAGACTCACGTGCTCCTGCACGTAGTCGTACATTGACCGTGTGACGTCATCCATGCCAGTGACATCGAAGCCAGTGTGGATCGGATGTTTCTCCACGGGGTCCGCAGTGAGATCGAAGACCTTGAACGTTCCGTCAGGGAAGAACACGTACTTGCTATCTTCCGTGCGCACGCCCTGACTCATACCGTCAAACGGATTGCACAGGACCACACGTCGATCAGGAACCGTGTCCAGCTCTAGTTGTGCAAATTCGCCTCCGTTTAGGCGAGGATGGTGCCGCCGGCGCTTCATGGAGTGGCCGTAGCCATGTTGGTAAAGCGGCTGGTCGTGAGTAACACCGAGAATGTCGGCAACTGTAGCCATGAGGTCTGATTGCATCGTCAGCTGATCCACCTGTAGCCCCTTCTGCTCGTCACTCAGAAAGTCGTCGGCCAAGATCAAGAACGGGACGTGTGTAGCTTCTTCGTAGATGCCTGAATCCGTGACAGACGGGTTGTTGTCGTGCTCCATACGGCCATATCCATGGTCACCCTGAATGATCACGATCGTATTTTTCATGAGCCCCTTTGCACGTAGCGCGCTAATGAACTTGCCCAGCATCTCATCCGTGAAAACCATGGCATCCAAATATTTCTTGTTGAACCGGTTGTAGAGGCCAGCGAGGTCAGGTGGATGGTAGAAGCCGGGCAGTGACCAAGGCGTATGGCCCGAGATAGTGTACATATCAATAAAGTATGGGGCTTGCAGACCTTCCCAGCCATGGATCTTTGTATACGCCGTTTTCTCAGGAATGCTTGCGTTTGTGGTATTTGCCGTGACAGTCGGAGCATTTAGGCCTGAGCGCAAATGATGTTGCTTTCCTTCGGTAGAAATATTAGTAGGCACTTCTACTGATTCGGTCGCGCTTGGTGTCGAATTTGTTGGCATTTCGAGGGGAGCAACCGCTGAATCATTGGCGAATAGAATATTCTCTTCTAATGTTGCATTCTGCGCCGATTCCAGTGCGAACAATAGCATTTCAAATGACAAGTGATCATGCATACCCCAAGCAAAGTGGTCGTCCGGCTGATTCTTGTACTGTTGACTTTCGTGTAGCATCTTGCGGATTTTCCGATCATCAACTAGCTTGTCGAAGCCATTCTGCACAAGGAATTTATCCCAGTACTCCCAAGTAAGATCCATGGCGCTCCAAAACATGTTGAAATATCCCCGGGTCTTGAGAAACTGAGGCAACCCACGTAACGAAAGCGAGGTACCATGGCGCTTCAGAGCTGTAGTCTCTGTGCATGAAGGGTACATACCAAAAAGCGTCGTCAGCAGCGTACGGGTCGTCTGAACGCACGGGGTATAATGCTTGCGATACAGAATACCAGTCTCACTCAGTGCATCAAATTGCGGGGTCGCGCTTTTTCCGGTTTGTTGCTTTTTGCCTGCGGCATCGAGTACCCCCACATCCAGTGCACGCCATGACTCCATATTAATCACGATGATATTCGGTTGCAGTGGCTTGGCAACTTCTGTCGTATTCATTGAAGAACGGGTTTCATTCTGACGTGTGGTCATTTCGCTATCTTCTTCGATCACACCAGCTTCTATTTCTTTCATGGGTTTGGTAACATTCCAGTCAATGTTGAATACTGTATCACCCGTAAACGCAGTCGTTTTACGCCACAGCAAAGCGCAATGATCAGCGTTGTCCAGACCTTCCGTTGTGTAAACTTCATTGTCACTTAATGTCGCCAAAAGCGAGCTGGAAGCCATCGAGCAATTGATTTCCTCGTGGCGAATATTATGGTTGCGACGATCGAAGAATTCCTCAGTTTGGAGCGCAAACATGGCGTTGGACATCAGCTTCATGTCAACTCCATGACCATCAACAACCAGTGAGGCTGAAAGAGCTCCAATTGAGATGAGGAGAGAAGCCATGATACAGCGTAGCAAAGTTACCCATGCATTTGGACTGGAAAGGAATGACGACGAGCCGGATGCAGACGATGACGACGTGAAAAAGTACGATGGGGCCATGTGACTTGGTAGGTACGCGCTCGTCATGCTGCTATTTCGACGCACACGTTTGGTCTTGCGAGCACCTGACCAATATGATGCATACAGCGAAGCAGCATACGACTTCGCGTTGGACGTCAAACTTCCTGATGATGAAGACGACGTCGCTGTCGAAGCTGACATATTGGAGGTCTTTCGAACGGGGCTGAACTTGCGATCACAACACCAACCAGGAAAGGAGCAGAAATCTGGTAGCAGCGGAAAGCGGTCCGCAAAGTATCCATACGTGAGCAAGAGCACCAGTGCTAGATAGATTGCCCAAGTGACGAAAACGGTGCGCGAGATGACGTCTTCCTCCACATACTCGGCCATAAGTTGCGGCGCGTAGCTCATAAATGTATGCACGAAGGCACGGGTCAGACGCGGATGCATCGTCACTTGAAGACAAAAGTCCGCGACGCTAGCCACCGTGGCCAGCACAATGATGGACATTAGGAGCACTAGCACAATCACGTGCTGGAAGAGCCGACGACACCTGAGCGTAAAAACTTGAAGGCGACCCAGCGGCGCATTTAACCTGGATTGAGAGCCGAACCAAGACGCGGATGACGACGCCACTAATGTCAAATGACGCCCAAATACCATGCTGCTTTCGGTCGGGAGGTCGTCTTGGATCACGTCGCACTCCTGCGAAACGACAGGCATGTACAGTGGTAGCCGCACAAAACGCCCATTCTCACGAAGCACGCTTGGAAAGCTTGTGCCACATCCACTGCCGCCGAGATTCCCGGCGCCTCCATTCGTTAGCATGCTGACGTCGTGCACGAGCACCTTGACCACGCAGATCAGCGTCGATGCCTGCACGAACACGGCCACGTCTTGAAGAAAGCCAGCCAGAAGGCTCTTGAGAATGATAGCTGGTGTGAAGCGGTGCTGGAAGCGCACAATGTTGAGCACACGGCCGAGCACAGGCAAGCCTAGAAACGTGTAAACGAGCACGGCGAGCCACATGGTCTGATAGACACGGTGACTTACGGTCCACCATCGTTTGTGCCACCACCTTCGCGCTCCACTGAGCAAAGCGGCCGGGTCATCTCTGTTCTGTGGCCGCGCATCGTCTTCCATTTGCGTGGGCGAGTATCCCCGATGATTACGCCGATAGATCATCGTCATGGTAGCAGCTGAAAGCGACGGACGCAGTGAACTCTGTCTTGCACACGCGCAGTCGCACGGGGTCACGATAGGGCGAGCGGGGAGTGCGGACGCGAGCACGTGACGTGGATAGAACGCTCGAAGGCCAGTCGAAGCCTCGTCCAGCGGCAGCGGCCTCGGCGAGTGAGCGAGCGGGAGCAATGAGACCCCCTTTTCTATCTGCGCCGTTAGTTTCTCCCGCGGGAGGTGCCACAGAGCAGTACAGCAGTAGCCTGCTCCGAATAGAGGCGTCTCCATCGCCCCAACCATCACCTATCCCTGAGCACTTAATGTTGTTGGTTTGTTTTTCTCCACCGACAGAAGAGGTGTATACAACGAAGACCGCAATATATGTGAAAATGGTACGGCTAGGCTCGGACTGTCACGATGATGATAGAATTTTTGGGTTTCGGGCGTTGCGACGGGCGTAAAGTGGCCCGTTCTTGTGCCATATCCACTTGTCTGATTGGCTACGATTCCTACGAGCACAACCCTACGACGGTCGTGCGACTAGGGCTTCAGCATGGCTGAAACCCACGCAAAATCATGGCTCCAATCGAGAAATCACCCAGATTGGGTATTTACCAATAGTCCATAAACCCACCCACGCCTTGCAAATACGTCAAATAACCGTTACGTTCCAAAATCGGCGCCTTCTGGTGATGACGTCCATGAAGCGTTGGGCCCCAATCCGTCTGTCCGGATTGCCTTCAACAGCTCTATCTATCCGTCATGGACATCATGATGCGCCTCAAGGGCGTGGGTCTCTCGATGCTGGCGCACGAGTTCCAGCAGCGCGAGAAGAGGCTTGGCGGGGGCCTGCCTCTCGTGGACTTCGTTGAGATAATGCTGCGAGGGCTGCCGCGAGCCAAAAGTGTCGAAGAGAAGCAAGCGAATGTGCACGCCTTGGTGGATCTTTTCGAGGCCATCGACATCAACGGTGACGGAGTCATGGAGTTTGAAGAGTTCACTTCGTACTGCGTGGATGCCGGCATGGTCGCCACGAGGCTGCAAACAACGGTGCTCAAGCACCGCTACGTGAGACAAACCGGGAAGCAACACACGATCAAAATCGGATCAGGGTGCGTGGGCATTGAGAAGCTAAAGTGGTCGCCCGAGTTCCAGCAATTCCTTGTGCTTGAGCACGCTGCCAAGGCCGTCAAGCTATACAATGCTCAAGGGAAATGGATTGCAGACGTTGCCGCAGTCTCGACCATCAACGGTCTTCCACTCACTCCACGAGCTAACGCGCATCCTCAGTCTGAAGGCGGAGGAGCCCGAGATAACGTGGATGGTAACCAACAATACGCTGCTCTAAGCCCACGGCGCCAGCCATCGTCGAGCTCAGCAGCGACTGCGCCAGGAATGTTTATCTTAGACGCCGTATTCATCTGGAAAAATCAGTGGCTGGCCATGAGCACGACAGAGTTCACAATTTCTTTCTACGATATGAACGCCTCGCGTCAATCACCTCTGGAGCATGTGCTACCAGCCGACCACAAAGTGGCTGCAGCGTCGAATACGCCCCAATTTGAGATTATTCGGCGACTCACAACAACGACAACCACAGCTCAGCTGCTTTTGCGATTCAGCGAGCAATCTGGTTACCTATTCAGTTCTGGAAATGATTTTGTGATCACTGTGTGGAAATTTGTGGACTCTGAGACCAAAGTGTTATGGAAGAGGCTACTCACACACCGCGCAACCGTGATGGACGTTGTTGAGATCCCCGAGCACGAGCTTCTGGCCAGCTGCGATTTGCAAAAGACTATTCAGTTGTGGGACCTTCATGATTGTCGCTCGCGTGGTGCGCTTGTCGGACACACGCACGGTTTGAAGCATCTGGTCTACTCGAAGCAGCATGACTTACTGCTAAGCGCTGGCTTTGAATTTGAGGCGTATGCTTGGGACTTGGCATCTCGGCAGGTTGTCCTGACGCTAACCGGTCATCGCGCGCATCTTGTGGGTATTCAGCTCGCCATGTTTCAGACAGAGAGAGCAATCACAGCAGATTCCCACGGAGTATTTAAAGTGTGGGATATATCGCGGAATAGTGGGGGCAGTAGCAGCCATGTTGGTAACTCGGCTCGACAACGAGGCGCTACGCAGGCGATTTTGCTTGAGTCAATCGATCCAGTAAGTCAAGTGTCACGTTTTGAACCTACAAGCTTTATCTGTCTGCACCCAGTGAGCCGCGATTTGTGGACTGCAGCCGCCGGAAGTGCAACTTTGCATGTATTCCGAAGCGTGCGTATTCATCAAGCTGACGATATTCCTTTGCGTGCATTCTACCACTACAATCGAAACAAATTTATTGTGATATCTGGCCCTGTGTGCAGCATTTGGGATGGCGAAACGGGAGGGTGCCTCGAGGAGTTCACCCACGTTGGACGTGATATCGGCAGTGACTATGCACGCAATTCAACGGCTGGTAATGATGACAATATCGGTGGGAAACGGAGCAATTCACATAATGGTACAGCAAGCGGTCACACCTTAGACCAACCTGTCGAAGTGCTCATTTGTGCGCAAGATGCCAAGTGCAAGAAACTTGTCGTTGTCTCCGAACAAGGTGACATGGGTGTATTCAACTGTCAAAATTTTGTGCCGATGCGCAAGTGTCATGAAAACTTTCGAGCTGCACCTCCAGTTGATAATGAACGTGCAAGGGACCGAGATAGAAGCCCATCATGTGGAATAATTGGTTTACATTACTGCTCGACGAACAAGCTTATCATTGCGACCGATGCCCGTACGCAAGCTATTATTGTCATAGATGATGCTAATCATGATGCCGCAGGTGGGATGACAGAGACAAGTGTGCTTAGACGACTCACGCGAATCCCCGGTGGAGTAGCTGCAAGTGCCTACAGCTATCATGCAAGTTTAATCGCTACCATCTCTGCAGACGAAGAAAGTAGCATTTCGCTCTGGGATTTTGAGTCACTTGGCTTTACCTCTACGTGTGAAAGCCAGCCAGATACAAATGCAACGTTCATGCATATGGTCGAATTTTGGGAGGAGTTCCCTGTTCTTATCGGGGCCGATCTTCATGGTGGTATTTCATTTTTCGCGACTATGCCCCTTATCAACGCCAACACTGGACGAATGTTGCACACTTTTCAGAATGGTCAAGTATCGCCGCCATTAGTTCCACACTCTAAAGTAAGTCAAGAGAAATTGAGCAAGCTGTCTTCAAATTGCGGGTCGATTCCTGAGGAAGTGCAAAAAGGTGATGGGGGCAGCGAAAGAGACGACAGAGACATTTCTCCGACATTTCTTACTGAAACCATCACGAAAGTTGCCAAAAAAATGATGAAGCGACCGGTCAAGTTTACACAGGAACCTGCACAAGACGCTGGCACAAACCCAAAGTATCCAATTGCTGTGGTGACGTGCCTCAAAATTGTATTTGATGATACAAATGACTGTTACTTGCTATTCACAGGAGATGAATGTGGAGATGTACGTATTTGGGACTTGACCCGTATGATGCGTAGGCTTTCGCTGTGCAAAATCCCAACAGTCAAGTGCAAGTGTTTTCAGCGTGGATACCAGCCAAGGGCAGCTTTTTCACGTGACTTCTCTAAAGAACTCGCAATGAAGCAGCAAAACGAACAGCAACGGCAAAACCCTACTGCAACTCGGCATCATCAAGCATTTGCGCAACCGGAGTGGCCATCTTTGCTAGAAGATTTAAACCAAGTATCCCCAATGGATTTGAAGCGCCTGTCACGCCGACGAATGGATGCCCGAAAGAAAACGAGTTGGGTCGGAACAGGCGGTAGTAAGGTATCACCAAGTCGTGGATCGTCGAGAATGCCTCCAGCATCTGCAGCAGCTACTGCTACAGCTGCTGCTGAAGCTTTTTTTTTCGGGCAACGTAAATCGACAAGTCGTACTGGCAGTATGGCAGTTCTTTCTGGCTTTCAGAAATCGGTGGCAATGCCCAATCGTGTGCTTAGTCAAGTAGCTTCTGGTGAAAATGATGTTATGCTTATTCGTGGGTGGAAAGCACATGAAGATGGGCTTACGAGTTTGGAAGTCACGAAGAACCCAAACATTATTGTTACTTGTGCGCTAGATATGCGCGTTTTTGTATGGGATTGGAAGGGCTCATGTCTTGGCAAGCTTTTTGATGCTGATAATATTGGTCGCTGGCCGTGGCGATTTCGTCAAGACGATTCAAGAAGGCAACAAGAGCGACACAAAATGATTGATGAGCTAATTAGAGAAATCGAACTTTCTCCAGGCGAAAAACTGAGCCGAAGACGGGACACCCTGTATCAACAGCATGTGCAACACAAGAGCCGCCACGAACTTCATCGCGTGAGTACGCTACTAGTTGATCACTTAGTAAGCAAAAGCCCCGAGCTACAAGTGCTTGAAAATGAAGGTATTGATATTACAAGCGACGCGGAAGTAAATGCTGCGCTAGCCAAGCGCCAGCAACGCAATTCTCAAGCTAAATCTGTGATGTTTCAACAACTTGCTGCCGGTGAGGTCGATGAAAAGTTATCAAATCCCTGTGTAAATGAAGAAACCAGTGCAGAAGTTATGCTCACATGTGATGCTGGTACAATACAGAATGTAAAGCATGCTCGCCGATTGCAAAGTCTTGGCCAAGTTGGACCCCTCTTGTGTGTGAATTCCTTCGATCGTAAAACTACGACGCCACCGGTGCAGTTCGCAGACCCAGGGAATCTTAATATGGACAAAAAATATCTGGAGCAGGAACTCTTGATTTCGTTCCCAGCGTCATCAGGGGGCAGTCAAGATTCTAAGGGAGGTAGTGCGAATCATGCAATAATTGCCATTCAAAACGAGCTTCACAATGCAGCGGAGTCAGCACTAGCTAATCGATCAACGTTGGAGCGAAAATCATTAGATATGTATGCAAAT
Source organism: Elongisporangium undulatum (assembly GCA_023334555.1). Lineage (NCBI taxonomy): Eukaryota > Oomycota > Peronosporomycetes > Pythiales > Pythiaceae > Elongisporangium > Elongisporangium undulatum. The sequence goes on along the minus strand of JAADVF010000606.1, from coordinate 2,483 downwards.
TTGCAGTGCATGAAGCGCAAAACCCAAACAAAGAGGACTACTGTTTCCGCCACACTTCCTCCAACTTGTAAAGCTAATTGGCCACACGACGACGATATTCTGATGCCATCATCGTTTCTGCAAAAGCATCTACCGGCATCTGCACTTTTGATTCGACCTCACACTGCGCCTGCAACAAAAAGCCCTAACAGGGCTGGATCGAAAAATACACCACACATTCTGACACAGTCGAAGTCGACAGACCGATTCCTACTTACTAAACGAGCTTCCGTGGTAGCTCGAGACCGTCGAAAGAGCTCTTTGGACGTATGTTTCATGGAACAAGTCCAGAGAAAATGCTCTGGATCTCGCACTAGCGGTGTTGGTGGTAAAGGTCAACCTGAGCGACATATTTACGGTTCTGATATCGCAAGTTCAGGCTCTGAAATGAATGAAAATCAGGTTGATCAGCATCCTGCACTTTACAAATTACGCACAATCAACAGTATCATTGCAAAAGTCCACGACTACTGTGATTCTAACGACAAGGTTGAAGCTGCTGATGGTATCAACTTAATATCATGTGATAAATCATCAACGATGCCTTATCAAAATCTGCGTCTAGTGGCTTCTACCCCAGTGCTCACACCGTTATCATCTGTTGTATCGCATGCGATTCCAGAACTAGATGAGTCAGTAGATGACAAGGAGCCTCAAAACGATGGATACGTTTTAACTGCAAAGGAAGCGGCTACACGGGCGCACTTAGAAGCCACGAAAGAGAAAATGTACTTGACCATGGCGAATGAAAATGACAATCGCAATCTGCATCAACGTCTTCTTCCAAAGCAGACGCGTCAGATGGTGCAACAACAAAAAAAAGTCAAGCGCATGGAGGACTATCTTCAGCAAAAACGACGAGAAATGAACGCAAATATTGGTAACGTTTTCAAGCGCACTTCGTTCGCGTTTCAATCTCAGGACTCAGACATGATAAAAAATTTGGACAAAGTCAAACAACGATCAGAGCATTCAGTGGGGCGACGTACAAGCGTCAGTGGTGCGAGCAAAGCCAAGGCGCGCAAGAGAGAGCAAACTTTTGGGATTTATAGTGTGAGGGAGGTCATGTCAGTGATTCGCCTTTTCTGGTCAATGGATGAGGATGGCTCAGGCGAAATATCGCTAGCGGAGTTGCTCACGTACAAGACTTTTTTTGAAAAGCTAGGATACAATGACATGACATCAGTTTTTCAAGCCATTGACAAAGATGGAAACGGTCACATCTCGCTCAAGGAGCTTCTCGAAATCTGTTTCCAATACGCAACAAAATATCAGCTTGAGGAGATGCTCAAACTTGCGAAAGTTGGAAATGTGCGTTCGTACTTGCAGGGTATGGACCCCACAATCTCGCGCGATGTGGCTACGCTTGCACCGGAGCATCGCGAGGAGCTGTACGCAATTTTCCAGGTGTTCGATCGCAATGGAGATGGTGGTGTGAGCATGGACGAGATCATGGAGGCGCTGCGAGTAGATGATGATGACGTCATGGCCAAAGTGATGGCAAATAATAAAAGTCACGGCGAAATTGCGACCAGCGGTATCACCAAGCAAGATGTGGAGCAGTTTTATCGAGAATATGATGTGAATGGTGATCACGTGTTGGATCTCAATGAATTTGTTGTGCTCATGTGCGCTTTGTATGGGCCTCGCCCACCAGTTGGTACGCGCACGTCGGAATAAGTCCGGCTGCTCTCGTCATTTCGTCCACAACCGGAAGCTGGTTATTGACCCTGATCATGCTAGCTGTCTTTCCTCTTCTTTTACTCAGCCAAGTTATTCGCGTCAAGCAAATTCGTGAAAATGGAAGTCTATCCGGGGAGCTAACCGAGGTTGGAGCACACGCTTCAGAAGCTCTCAGCAATATCCGTACGGTCGTGTCCCTGGGTCTCGAAAGAACCATTTCTGACAAGTTGCTATCGCCCGAGTCATTCTGAAGAATCCGAACATTTTGCTGCTGGACGAAGCCACAAGTGCACTGAACTCAGAAAGCGAGAAGATAGTGCAAGAGGCGCTGGATAAGGTTGTGGCGCTTAAGCGCCGCACAACAATCATCATTGCGCATCGCCTATCGACCATTCGCAAGGCTGACAAGATTTGCGTTGTCAGTGGCGGCAAGATTGCCGAACAAGGCACGCACAGCGAGCTCATTGCGCGCAACGGTCTCTATGCCAAGCTTGTCGAGTCGGCCACAAACTGATTCAACTAAGCTGGATGTTAATACATTTTTGCATTCGTTTGTGAAACGTTCAGATAATTAATTATGCACTTGGTATACATGTGCCAACAAACTGATGGTCACTCGTGGAGAAGAGCAATAACCTCGAATCTGGGGACAATGACCGCTCTTAATACCTTGGAATCGACGGTAACACACTTTTTGGACTACGGGTACTTGGGCGGAGATGTGGAGTCAAAATGAAGACTTTGCGTCGGCGAGCGCACCT
>JAADVF010000605.1:0-18023 GCA_023334555.1 Elongisporangium undulatum | reverse complement strand
CATGGAGATCCAAGCCAAGACGCAGGCACTCTCACAGATATCAAAAAATATAAAGGCTAGTCATTGGCTGAGGGTTTAATTTACTGATCTAACACCATGGACGATTCCTGCGCAGCGGCGTCCTTCTGCTGCGACGAAAGCGTGTTGAGCTGTGCGCGGTCCTTGAGCGAGGCGGCAGCCGGCTCGATCAGCGAAATGTTCTGCTCCAGCTCGCGCAGATCGCGTTCCTTCTCCTTGCCCTTGCTGCTCTTCATTCTGTTCTTGTAGAATTGCGCCTCGCGCTTCTCCTTGATCTGCTGCACGCGCTCCATGGCGTGCACCGTGGCGCCCATGAGCTCACGGTCGTACTTGACGGCGCGGTTGCGCTGCTTCTCGAAGTCGAAGGTAGTGTCCAGCGCCATCTCCTTGCCGGCTGCCTTTCGGAACGACTTGGTCCATTTCACCTTGCGCGGGTTGCGCTTGCGGTTGAAGTTCTTGTGGCATTTGGAGCGGCAGAAGCGGAACACCTTGCTGTCGTTGCGCACGAACATGGTGCCATGGCCCGGGTACACCGGACTGGAGCAGAAGTAGCACGTGTTGATACGCATGGTCGGTCACTCGCTTCTTCCGCACTAGGCCGCGATCGAATTGGAGCTCTCGGCACGAATCCCTTCGCACCAATCAACCAATTTGGTTGGTTCCCAACTCACGTCAATTCATTTTCCTTGTCTGGCTATTTTACGCGCAAACGCTCCGTGCAATTCAAATATGAATTGAGTAGAGGCTTCAATAAAGGCAAGACATAAATTACCCCTGTCCTTGGTTAACTTTCCTCTGGCTGGCGATCTGATAACGGCACGAGCCCTCGGCTGCTGGAGATGACGGTGCCGCCGCTGCTCTTCTCGTGTGCGATGAGCTGCTGCTGCATGGAGTACCAGTGTGAGAGCTGCAGGTCCGAGGAGCGCTTGTTGGAGGTCCGCCTTCTGCGCCGCTCCATCCGCTGCGAGATCTGCCTCCGCTGACGATAGAGCTCGAACAGCGCGGCGCAGATGATGAGCAGCAGCACCGATCCGAAGACCCACATGGCTTCGCCCATGGCGCTCTTGCCTCTGGAACCTTGTGTGCTGCTGGTGTCACTGCCACTACTAGCTGTGATCGTGGTGTCGCTGTCGCCGGACGATTCCTCGCAGTCCGAGCGCACGTGAGCAGACCAGTCGGGGGACTCGCAGCCCAAGATGCACACGCAGCCATTAGTGCCGAGACAGTACTTGGTGGTGGAGGCCAAGTAGTTGTTCTCCTCTGAGGCGTTGTACGCGATAGCTCGACAGCGCACGCAGGCCTCGTCCTGCGCCTCGCAGTACGTGGAGTTCACGGACGGGAACATGTGGTACCAGCCGCCCTCCAGGTTGTCCACTGTGCCGTCGTCGCTGGAGGAGTTGGCCACGCGGTAGTCTTCACTGTAGTCATAGTAGCTCATGGACTCGCACGCGCCGTAGAGCGAGATCACGCAGCCCTGCAGACAGTCAATTCGAATGGAAGGCGTCAGCGAGCGTAATCAATCTGTCAGCGTATGGGAAAGAGCTCGTACATTGGGCTCCGAAGATACCGGCACATTGAGGCAGTCGTAGCACGTGCGCGGCTGGTGGCAGGAAGCGCCGACCTCCAGCGAGTAGTAGGCGCACGTGCCGTTTCTTCCGCTGCCGCTCTGGCTGCTCATCTTGGTTAGTGAGGCCGGCCGTGCAGCACCTGCTCACCCACCCAAGGAGACAGTCTTGGCCCGATATCTACGTATCTGTCACCCCGCCATTGCGATTGGCTCTTGGCTCCTCATGGCCGCGGCCATTGGCCAAAAACGCGCCCTGGAAGCTTTATGGAGCATGCCCATCCCGCTCCCGTCCCTCAAGATCCGTCCAGTGCCGAGCGTACAGTGGGACGCCAAGGCCAGGAGCAAAATCCATCGGCACATGGCTACTCCTGGGCGTTTCGGTATCAGGAGAACAACTCAACCTACACTTTCTTCAGCGGGAAGGTATCCATGTTGGCGCTCTATAACGATCCGACTGTGGCTTCGGCCTTCCGCCAGAGAGATCGGCCGGCTGAGAGACGCACTGATTTCGTCCTGGCTACTCAAAGCCAAAGTCCAAGGCTTCTTGCACGCCTGTCGATGGCGACTCGTCTTCCTCCTCGTCGTCGTCGCTCTGATCGAAGGCTCCTGGGTCCACCACGATCTCCCCGCTCATGCTGATGCTCCGCAAGCTACTCCGGCGCTTGGAGTAGCGAGGTCGAGCGACCTGCTCGCTTGTTCTGGCGCTTTCACTGGCATCGCCGCCCACGCTCGCGTCTGGATCGGCGCTTCCTGTGCGATTCGTCCCACGTGCCGTGAACTCCGGAAGCACAAAGTCGCCCTCGCCGCCTTCGTCGTCGGAAGAAAGCTCGTGGTCCGAGCCAACAGCGTCGTTGGCATTGCTATAGTCGCGACGGAATCTGAGGAACTCTGTCTTGGTGAGCACCATGGGTTCTTCCGGCATGCTGGACACAACTGCACTGTCAGTATCCGTGTCCCAAAGCCCACGGGAATGAGAAGGCAGTGCGACGTACGTGGGATCGGCGTACATCTCCAGGAACCGGATCAAGTCTGGGACTGGCATCAGGAACGAACAGCTGGAGAGGAAGCTGCGCAGCTCGTCAAAGGAGACGTAGCCTTTGCGATACGAGTCAATGAGCTTCCACTCGCCATCCCACAGCTGCATCTTTCGCTTCTCCAGCGTCTCTTCGTCCAGAACGAAATCTCTCTCTTCGTCCTTGGCCGCATCCTTTGGATCTCCTGTCGGTGCAAAGGCAAGAGTCGGAATGTGAGGCGACTCCGACGCTGCATCGCCTGCATCGCTTGACTGCTGGGCCGTTGGTGCCGGCGGTGGGATCGGCACATGACTGTCGACGATCTTGATGAACTCTGCCACGGCACTCGAGTCAGTCAACGGCTCGGGATATCAGCAGGAAGACGCCTTCGTTATTACCAGCGAGATACACGACGTCCAGCTCCTTGACCTGCACAGGATTCACGTCTAGACCCAGCTGATACCAGACGCACGTCCGTGAGCAAGAGTCTAGTCCAGCAAGACGCTCTGTGGTTCATTACCATGCCAAAGATCCGACACGCCTGATCGGCAGCGATGGCGCCGTCGCTGTCGGTGTCAAAGAAGCGGAAGATCTGATGCACAGCAGTCAGATGCAGCCCAAGCACGATTGAATGCCATGACACTGTACGCACAGCTCGCAGCTCGGCCATCTCGCCATCGTTCAGCCGCTCCACTCGCGCATTAAAGGACGACTGGAAGGACGACTGGATGAGCTCCATGAGGTCCCAAGAGGCGCGACCAGTGGGGAATGGTTCGTCAGGAGGCTGCCATGGGATCAGAATACTGAGAGATTGCACTCAATCCATTGGGTAGCTGGGAGCCCGCAGCTACAGAACCGAAGGTGTAGCCTTCACCACCAGAATGTGCGCATGTCCTACCCATGAGGCGCATCCACCCAAGCAGGATGGCGCAAACCCTAATACTGTGCTTTCATTGGCTGAAAACACTATTAAACCCATTTCAGCCAATCGCAGCTGCGCATCGCTGCGTTTGATTGGCTCAAGCGCATTTCCACAAGAGAAGAGCATCGGGATCAGCATCATGGAGCGACAGGTTCAGGCGCTGCTGCTGGACATGGACGGCGTCATGGCCGAGGTCTCGCAGTCCTACCGCCAGGCGATCGTGAGCACGGCCCAGGCCTTCGGGGCCGTCGTGACGCAGGACGACATCGAGAAGGAGAAGCTGGCGGGCAACGCCAACAACGACTGGCAGCTCACGCACCGCCTCATTGCGCACAAGCGCTCGGCCGATTCCGCCGATGCACTGCCCACGCTGGAGCAGGTGACGCAGACCTTCGAGGATCTGTACCAAGGAGTGGACGGCAAGCCCGGTTTGTGCGCACTGGAGACGCTGCTCACGCCCAAGGGCCTGCTGGAGGAGCTCCACCGACGCCTGCCCAAGGGCATGGCCGTGGTCACGGGCCGTCCGCACAAGGATTCGGAGGCGTTCCTCAAGACGCATGGGTAGGAGTCAATGGCTCAAGGTTGGACGGAAGCGATGCCTACTGACGAATCTCTTGCTGTCAGCATCGAGCACTTGTTCCGTGCGCAGATCTGTATGGAGGACTGCGCCCCCAAGCCGTCGCCTGAACCAATTCGCTTGGCTCTCAAGGCTCTGGGCGTGGACGCCAAGGACGCGCTCATGATCGGCGACACTGTGGACGACGTACTGGCAGCTGTCGCTGCGGGTGTTGAGGGCGTTGGCGTCCTGACGCCCCAAGCGTACGCTAAGACCGTCTTGGAGCTGAAGCCCACGACTGTCGAGACGCGACTGCGCGCCTCAGGAGCCCGCCTTGTGCTGAACCCAGGCCTTGGTGAGCTCATGGACCTGATCCAGGTCCCAGTGGCCAACGCGGCCCCTTGCTCGGGCCCTCGCTCTGCCCAAATCTCGCGCGTGACGAAGGAGACGTCGATCGACGTCAAGCTGGTGCTGGATGGCACAGGCAAGTCTAAGGTGCGTGGTGCCCAGAGCGACTCGGATGCTGTCAGGCTGACCGAATGACGGGTGTCTTGCTGCAGATCAACTCGGGCATCGGCTTCCTGGACCACATGGTCACGGCGCTCTCCAAGCACAGCCGCTTCGACATCGAGCTGGAGTGCAAGGGCGACATCTGGATCGATGACCACCACACGACGGAGGACTGTGCGCTCACGCTGGGCGAGGCGTTTGACAAGGTACGGCGACTAGCTTGCGTTGTCTAGACTTGCCAATGCGACGCTGACAGTTGATCCTGCAGGCGCTGGGTAACCGCCAGGGCATCGCTCGCTTCGGCTCGGCCTGCGTGCCGCTGGACGAAGCGCTCTCGCGCGCCATTGTGGACATCTCGAGCCGCGCGCACAGCGAGGTGAACCTAGACCTGCAGCGCCCCATGGTGGGCCAGCTCTCGTGCGAGATGATCACGCACTTCTTCGAGTCGTTCGCCAGCGCCGCGCGCCTGACGCTCCACGTGGACGTCCTGCGTGGCCGCAACGACCACCACCGCGCCGAGGCGTCCTTCAAGGCGCTGGCTGTGGCTCTGCGCGCGGCCGTGAAGCACGATGACACGGCCGGCATCCCCAGCACCAAGGGCGTGCTTGCGTAGACAGTCTCCCTAGAGCTAAGACCAGTAAAGGACGTGCCGTGTAACTCACCCACCACCTTGTATTGCGCATGCAGCCCATGCCACGCTGCTGTCAATAATACCACGCGATTATTGACAGCAGCGTGGCACAGATGGCTATTGTTGACCGTCATTGCCCCATCAATAATTGTCAGGAAGGATCCCTTTCCGTGCAAAGCGGATGTGCTGCTGCTGGCCTCTGAGACCTGAGCCAGGGGATCCTTTGGGATCCGATGGCTCCCTTGAGCAGGGCAGCTTGGTCCAACGCAGCCACTCTTCAATTCGCCTCCATCCACTCAAGACTCAAGATGGCCCGCATCAACTGGAAGCTCTTCCTCGCCATCTACGTGGTCGCTGTCGTAGCAGTGCACGCTGACGATGACGACGACGATGACATGGACATGTCCATGTCGATGTCCATGTCGATGGATATGGGCTCGGCCTCGTACTCTAGCGGCGGCACCTCGCTCTGCAACGACGCGGTCAGCGTGTACGAGAACAACACGGTCACGGACGGCACCTATTACTCAACGTGCGTGAACGGCACGACGTACAACATCACGACGCTGTTCGACGTGGAGAACCTGACGTCTTCCGAGTTTCTCACGTGGTGCAAGTCCGAGACCTGCCTCACGCCTGTGCACAAGCTGCTGGACTACATGCCGCAGGATTGCGAAGTCGTGTACGACGGCGTGAAGCAGAACCTGTACGAGGAAGTTTCCAACATCCACGCTAAGTGCCATGCTGTCAAGGACGCGGCGGAGGCCTCTGCTAGCGCCAGCGCTTCTGGCAGCAAGACTTCCTCCACCGTTGGAACCACGAGCGGAGTCGCGCACGTGACCTTCGCTGGTCTGGCTGTGTCAGTGGTGACGGCTGCGGCCACTTACCTGCTGGTGTAGATATTTGAATAGCGTAAACAAAAGACTGACAATGATTCTAGACCTGTATGTGTGAGTGTTACAGTATGAGCTCTTCACCTCTAAAAGATCACTGTAGCCATCTCAGCGAACTCGATGCCGTTGATGCAGAGCTCTTGCTGAAGTGCTCTCGTCCCAAGACTCAGCTCCATCAATAGCCAATCACTTTCGGGAGGTTGAAGTCACCAAATCGATAATCGCGCTGTACAGTATTAATTACGCAAGAGTTCCTTGGATCTGATCCCAGCCCACGGGTTTGCGGTACAGTAGCGGCGTTCATGGGCACACACCATTACCAGTCGAACCCACGGGTCTGAGTCTGGACCGAACTTGGGTGTTGAAATTAATGAACCCATCTCCGCCAGGCGATTGTTGACATGCCAAGTGGATTTGGATGGAGGCCACCTCTGCTCTCTGCAGCTAGCTGCTCCCCAGACGCCACTTCGGAATCCGCCCCTCAACACGCAAGCTCCATGAACACCCTGTCCTGGAAGCTCCTCTTTGCCCTCTACGCCACGGCCGCCGTTGCAGTGCACGCCCACGGAGACGATGGAGACGACGACGACGACATGGCATCCATGTCAATGTCCATGTCCATGGACATGGACTCGAGCTCCAGCAGCATTACGGCCGAGTGCAACTCCACTGTGAGCGCCTCCGAGATCGCGACCGTCACGGACGGCGACTATTACTCCACGTGCGTCAACGGCACGACGTACAACATCACGACGGTCTTCGACGTGCTCAACCTGACGTCGACCGATCTCCTCACGTGGTGCGAGTCCGAGGCCTGCCTCACGCCTCTGCACGAGCTGCTGGACACCATGCCCGAGGACTGTCTCGTGGACTACGAAGGTACAGAGACCAACCTGTACGAACAGGTCTCGGCTGTCCACGCCGAGTGCCACGCAGTCAAGCATGCGGCTGCTGAGGCCTCGTCCTCCGGTCGCTCTTCGGGATCTGCTGGGTCGACCGTGGGAAGCTCCACCAGTGCATCCGCCCCGACGGGAGCTCTGAGCGTGGCCTTGTCCGTTGCCGCCGTCGCTGCCTCGTACGTGTTGGCCTAGAGTTGTGAGTGTATTCGTAACAGTCGATCTAGACAAGACTGTATTCCCTCTGGTCCTGGTCTTTGGTCTCCTTGCTTGTTTCTGTGACCAAGGGATCCGAAGCATGTCGTCCGCAGATGAGAGATGGGGATGATTGCTTCTTACATCCATGAAGCAATCAGCCTCCCGATACTGTAGGTGGGGGGGACGTGGTCTTGGCTCCTCCCGACCACGAGCCCACAGTGGCACGGGGCTGTCCAAGGAGCTGATTCTCTGGCTCAAGATGCGTCTCAGGGGGGAAAGATAGCATCGGCAAGGCCGCTGGATGGGCTTCCGTCTCATAGCCACACAAGGGCCGATGGGGATTGAAGCGAATCAGAACTGCATCGAAATGGCCCGCCACAGCGCTTACCGCCGTTCCGTCCGTGAGAAGACGCTGCTCAATGCAGGCCATTCCCCAACTTCCTCTGCCTGAGACTGTGAGAGCAATGGTTCACCTCTGGTCTGGATTCGTGTCCGCCGCCTTCCTACTCGCGGCCAGCCAAGTGCGAGCGGATGACGGAGACGACGGCATGAACATGGACATGAGCATGAGCATGAGCATGAGTATGAGCATGGACAACGACTCCAACTCCTACGCGAATACGAACGCAGACCAGGCCTCGTACTCGGGCTCTGCCTCCGGCAGCTACTGGTGCGACCAAAGCACGAGCGATTCGCTGACCTACCTCGTGGACGACGGCCCGTACTTCAGCACGTGCGTCAACGGCACCGATCTGAACGTCACGTCGCTCTTCACCGTGGCCAAGCTCAACAGCTCGTCGCTGCTCAAGTTCTGCAGCTCCGACTGGTGCATGCAGCCCATCCACGAGGCGCTGGCCTACAACTCGTCCGACTGCGTCGTGCTGTACAACGGCACAGCCCAGAACCTGTACAAGGAGGTCCTGGCGCTCAACGCGACGTGCACCAAGTCCGTGGACGGGTCGTTGTCTTCATCCAGCGACTCGTCCAGCACCACCAAGTCCGGAGCCAATGTGGTTCAGGGCGGACTGATGGCGGCCGTCACGGTGCTCAGCGCCGGCGTGGCGCTCTTGCTTGCATAAGGAGAATTGGGGATAAAGATAAATAATGTTATATGAGTCGACCTGAATCTTGGTGCTTTAGTGATTTGAGTCTCACCATCATAAAGAGATGATGATGCATCAGACTCCGCCATGTTAGCAGAGCGACCCCCATGAGCGCTCAAAAGCCACTCCGCTCCCCATCGTATGGAAAAGAATCAGGTTCGTGTGAAAGTGACCATGAAGCCATCTCGCCAAGGGCGGACAATGGGGCGGTTGCAAATTGTTGCCAAAGCAAATCCCCAAAGCAAGCAAAGGAAATCTTGGTCATTGGAGCCAGTAGCGGTAGGACATGCCACCGCTGCGCCTTGGGTTGCTCCACTGGCGTAACGCGTCACTCATGAGTTGAACTTGAATCTTATGGAGCGTTTTTCAGCACCCACTAGCTCACGGAACCCACTAGCTCACAGAACTCACAGCATCACAAGATCAGCCGCCAGCAGTCCATAGAGAGCGATTTTCTCGAGAGACGGACAGCAGTTGTTCATTACAGCACGCTTCACTATCTGTGTGGCAAAGTGACCATGTCCGTCGTCCCTGTCTATCTCTTTCGCAGACCACAAGTCATGGATGCACCATCCCGAAGGCACAGCTATCACGCCGTCAAGTTATGCGATCTGTCAACACATATGGTAAATTGTTCGTATTCATGTCATGAGTGCGTCCCATGCGCTTGAAGATCCACCTGTTGCGCTACTGAAAAAGACGGAGTGAGTGCTTATTGAACGATGGAAATGCGGTCGTCAATAAATGCTGTGAATATGCAAGATCCTAATGCAAATGCCACGTCAGATATGTACAACCAGTTGAGTGGAATGAACGCGCTAATATTTACATGAGCGTAGTACGCGTGTGCTTATAAGATACAATGACTACTAGAACTGCCACATTGATTGAGACCACCGATCTACAGCACAGCTGCCGTCATGGAGCTGCGTTCGATGGTGTACACGTCCTGGTAGAGCAAGCAGTCCAGGAGCTGCGAGATGTCGTGGTCCGTGATGGACATGTTTGGGGCGTACTGCTGGTGCTCGTCCACGGAGGGTCGCGAGTGGTACCATTCGGTCTTGGGCATGGACGGAAGGTGGATCTCCGGCTTGGAAATGGATGGCTTGGGCATGGATGGCAGCACAAAGTCACTGCGCATGACGGACGGGAGCATCCACTCAGACTTGATAGACGACACGTCAAGCGGACTGGACGCAGTCGGGATCTTGGAGGGCGGGGTCGACATCGAGTGCTGCGACATACGGTGGTGCGTCTTCATGTGGCGCGTGAGGTTGCCAGCAGTGCTGAACGTTCGCGAGCAGCCGTTGATCTTGCACGTATGGGTAACCTTGCCGGTGTGCACCTTGAGGTGCTTTACCAGCTTCTCCTGCGAGGTGAAGCTGCGCGTGCAGTCCGGCGCAGGGCAAACGAGCTTGTGCAGCGAGTGCAGGCGGCGGTGGCGAGCGAGGTTGCCAGAGGTGCTGAAGCGCTTGCCGCATGAAGCAATGGGGCACTGGTGGGGCTGCTCACCCGTGTGGGTCTTGAGGTGCTCGTGCAGCGTGAACTTGCGGTGGAAGCGGCCCTTGCACGAGGGGAAGATGCAGTGGAATGGGCGGTCCTGTTGGTCGGCGTTAGCCTGGTCAAGGTGGTGGTGCGACATAATGCTAGTCATGGCAGTGCGTTGGGCAGAGGAGTCCGTGGATCGCGGCAAGTTTTGGAATGAGGGCGACAGAGTCATATGAGACCAAGCAACCGACTGATTGCTCTCGGCAGTCTGACGAGTGCCCGCAAGGAGCTCACCAGCTGCCTGCGACAGCAGCGGGACGCGGGTTCGGGTGGGAGAGCGGTGGCGGAATTATCCTCGCATGTCTTTGCAAGCTGCTTGTGCGGCAAAACGGAGACACAGTGTGGATGCGCATAGGACGGACGCGCAGGAGCTCATCTGGGAAAAACAGACCAACATACACGTGATGAGTCCCTGGCAGCCCCACTTTCCACAAAAAATCGCCTAAACATCGTCCGGTTGTTCTTAAAACACGAACCACATCTTGAAAATGCGCCCTAGGACGTTGTTTGGCCAACGATCCCAGCCATTTATAAAAGACCAGCCGTTCGTGCTTTCGTTAGATTTCCATAATTGATTCGGATCGACAATGATCAGTTACTCTGTAAAAGAGAAACGCTTGATGACCAAACGAAGCAAGCAATACGAGACACGGTCAGCTGCAATGTCCATCCCTTGTTATACTTTATCCATTACGACATTAGAGAGGGAATTTGATCACTTTTCCTAGGTCACGGTTTGAGAATGAACATGGGGGATAGGCGAGCATCGAGGTTGAATTTAGGCGAAACATCGGTGTGTGTGTGTGGACGCTTAGGACTCTTTTTGCACCAATTGCTTCACGTATTGGCCATTGTATTAGCCCAAATGACAAGCATTTGAGTGCTTCATCAAAATGTGCGCTACGAGAAAAGACGGAATCGATTACGCCAAAGTCACTTCCACAATTTTCTTTGTTTAGATCAAATAGTGCCGTACCGTACACATTTGACCGCCAACCTCAACCACAAGACTGGATGCTTGATAAGGTCACCATAGGGCAAAGATTTAACAGGGTACTGTAAGCCATAGTTTGCTTCGGATAAAGACAGGCAGGGAGATTCACGAAGCGGTTTCCGACAAACTGAATAGAGAGCGGATTGTCTATTTAGACTGAGGATGGACGCAGTAAATCTTTGCTTACAGTTTCCTTTCGCACAATTGTATATGGGTTGAAAGCCACTGTGTCTCGTCATCTTTGGTTGTGTCCGATCAACGCCCTTTTAGACGTACGTTTCGTCCCAAAACTACGTACCAGTGTGTACCTAACGACCTCACACACTTTTGTTTGCTTCGGACGAACACAGGTCGTTTCGATTCAACGTTTCTATATTCATTCAAGTGGAGTCGACGCAGTACCAACTTTTTTTTGCTTACTAAAGCAAAGCTGATACTTGCACTAAAGCCCTTCGGGATTGAGCAGTACCGTAATGTTTAGCAATATGAACAGAGATGCAAGGTTCACACAGTGTAATACTTATGCGAAATGGACCAGGCTGCAAAACGGTAGAAGCTGTACAGTACATAAGTACTTATTATGTACACGTTTACCACGGCGTGTACGGCGTAAACGGGGTTGACCTATACTGTACTCTTCTTGGCTTGAGAAATTTACATTTGCGATGTTCTTGAACGTTCCTACAAACATACAGGTAGCACTTTCTTTTGCTTATAGCCGCAGATAAATGCAAATCCCAAAGTTGAAAAAGCAACAGTGCGTGTGTGCATCAAAGCCGGAGCCATGATTGTGCCAGTGGCTGGTCCTGTCGTAGAATTGGCTCGTGTTTACACCCGTTTTTGTCTCAAAAAGGGTACTGTATGGGCGAGCATATGGCTGGTTTGTGTGGCTCGTGGAAGCAAAATCCCACGGGGCAAACTATGCTTGCTTATGCTAGATCATATGTTTTCTCCGACGGCGAATTTGCGCATTACAATTTTGTGTGGATCCTCCATAACCAGGGACAGGTAGGACAGTTAGGACACCTGGTTCGAGTTGGACTCCATCCAGGGTGGCTACTTTTCCAGTCCCATCCAAAAAACCCTTTCCGAAACACGAAAAGATGCCTCGCAGTGACATTGCTCAACACCACTACGAGTTGCTTGAAGCTCATGCGAAAAGTTGACCCATCTTGATGGTCTTGTTGGTTATTTGTCTATTCAATACTTAAGGCATATCTGGAGCTACGAACGATTATAAGCTGCCTGGCACGGTCCGAAACGTTCGACCGTTGCGTGGGCATGTACAAAATTTACAGTATCTTGCAATAAATCCTGTGGGTTGCGACTTTGTCCTTGGATGAGCAATGCTGGGGTTTCGAAAACAAACCCGACTACGGCGGATCTTCTCTTTCACGGGAGTCAACATTTGTGTATTTCGACTTCGGAGTGATTCGCTGAGCCACCTTGGACTCTCTGGATGGGTGTGTCAGCACATAGAGGCGGTCACTCACAACTCGTCCTGTTGCTGTGTGGGGTTGTAACACCGCCAGTGAGTGTGTGAGTGTGGTACGATTCAGAGCTTCTCCGGAGGCGGTTGGTCTGCATCTCCAACGGAGTCAACACTTATGAAAGCGTAAATACGAGATCGCGTTATTCGTTACGAGGGCACGACGTGACACGACGCAAAACCACAAAGGGCCGCAATCATCGCGACACTGCGCGGGCAATGACACCCTGCCACAATCAGGCAGACGGATCTAAAGAACTTGGGCGCTGCCTTCCTGCACAGAGACCTGGCGGCCTGCGCCAGTGCCTGCAGTGGGCGCCGACGTAGCCGAGGTGGGTTGCTCCTTCAGACTGGACACTCGCTCCAAAGCTTCAACGTCCTTGACGGGCTTCAGAGCAGATCGCACACGTGCCTCGTTACGCGCACGCGTCATCGCCACCAGCGTGATCAACAGAACCACAAGCGCCACTACACCAGACGCCAGGAGAGGCGGGCCGTAGGATTTAGTCGACGTGGACACAGACGTGCTGCCTGAAATTGCCTTCGTGCAGCGAGGGCCGCCCCAGAATGAGGACGAGTCGCACTTGCATCGCTTGTTGACACAGCGGCCGGTGATGACCGACTTCTGGAGACCTGTCGTGCAGTCGGCCTTAGAAGCGCAGAAGGCACCGCCCACGACGTCCACGACCTGGTTGTCCGTGTCTTGGTAGTCGTCGATGTGGTCGATGATCCACTGGCTGGTCGGGTGAGAAGCAGGGTCACAGCCCACAGACATGTTCGATGAGCTGGAAAGGTCCTGGTACACGCGCACGTAGTCCACCTTGAGATACATGGGGAATGAGTCGCAGATGCGGATGTTCTTGGCTGCGGTGGTGGCGTCCGTCGTGGCAGTGTTGTTGCGGCAGGCGCGAGGAGAATTGGGAGGTGTGGCTCCCCACGTATTGGAGAGCGCAACGTTGATGATCAGATACATGGGCTCTTCGATCATGACCTTAATGGGGTTGCTGTTGTTTGAGTCTTGCGGAGGGTTCACCATGGCGCTCGCTGGGATTTCAAAGATCGGGTGGCCGTCCAGCATCCATCGCACGTAGCCAGTAGGGCCAGTAACCCACTCGAGCTGGTAGGTGACGTAGTCCAAGTACGCAGCGACGTGGATGGGCCAGTTGGAAGAGATAGCGTCCATTTGGTAGTCGAAAGGATACTTGACGGTGGTATTGCCAGAGCCACCGCATGCAGTGGCCGGATTGTCCGGACTGCACAGGTATGCGCCCATGTAGTTGTTGATGACCGGGAAGCACGTGCCATTCGAGTTGATGTTCCATCGAGAGGTGCTGTCGCCACTGTACATGAGACCTAAGTCGCCATTCACGTCGGAGGAAGCAGGGCAGACGTTGATGTTGCACTTGTTGACTGTGATGCCCTTGTCGAGCGACGCTTTGATATTGGCGTAGGTCTGCTTGATGGTGGAGTTGGAAGCACAGAAGTTATTGGCCGCGTACTTGAGTCCCTGGTACCAGCTCTCGTGGCCTCGCTTCTTGTATGTGGCCGTGGGCACGTCAATGTTGTTGGCACCAAGGGTGAGGCAGCCTGCCTCCGTGTATATGCAGACCGACCACTCATAGCCGTACGGACCCTCCAGCGTCTTGTTGGCCACCACTGTACGGAACTGCGAGGGCATGCCAGGGCCCAGCTGGATGGAGGACGAGATGGCAGTGCCACCGCCTTCAAGGATATCGATCTCAGGAGCGCCTCGGCCCTGGTTGGGGTTCAATCCGTGGCCGGGAGAGCTGTCGCAGGCGCTGATGCGCTGGTTGGAGGAGCTGAAGACGTCTTCGTTGCAGTCATCGTACGAGAACGGCCACATGCGGTTGGTCGACGCCGTAAAGAGAGCGCGTCCGAGGTTCCCCATCATCCAGATGCCCGGCCACGTGGGGTAGTAGGCGATGGTGGAGGCACGGCCGGACGAGCCGCCGGCCAGATCCGGGTTCCCCGAAGCGGAGGTCACGGCGCCAGGAAGTTGGGCGCGGACTTCGATCATGCCGCCCTGTAGGCAGAACTTGTTCCAGGTCTGCACCATTCCTGCGCGGTAAAACTGCGAATTAAAGAGACATGATTAGCGTGGCGGCCACATGAAAGCACACCGAGAGAGAGGAGCAACGTACAAACGTGACGTTCTGGTAGCCGGGGGGCGTGAGATAGTCGTTCCAGATCGTGAGGTTGGTCTCCTCCTCGATGATCTTGATCTGGAAGTAGCAGTCGTCGCCGTCGCACACGGTCGTGGTCATGTTGTGCGAGTAGATCTCCATGGCCGCGTTCACACCGTCCGGCATCTCAATAGACGTCCAGAGGTGGTCGTCTCCGGCGCGGAAGGAGCGGTTGGCGACCGAGAACTCATCGCTCATAACCAGGTTCCACGTGTCGCCGCGGGAGCTCACGTACGTCTGCTTCTCGCTCGGCGTGTCCGGGTCCACCCACGGGAGGATTCCCGAGAGCGTGACTTCGCTGCGCGCGAAGACGGAGGCCATTAGCAGCGCGAGCGCGACGGGTCCATGCTGGAGGAGGACCATGGCGCTTTGGTTGTTGGGGAATGAGGGCGACTGCCGACTGGTGGGCAACTGTTGTGTTCTGCCGTCAATTGCGCCGGCTGGCTGGATTTTACCAGCAATTCCATCCACAAAATGGGAGAACACGTGGGTTCATAGGGAAAAGAACAACGCAACGGCGCATACGGAGGCCGTGCGCCAGTTGCTCAAGAACCGCCTTTAGGGTGGTTGGGGATAGGTGACTTCTGATATATCCAAATGCAGGTGAGCGATTGTAAATTTCGACAACATAGTGGCTAAATGAATCACCTTGTTTTGAAAATCATTTTATAACGAAACGGTCTGGTCGAACCCTCTTTTGTGGACCAGTAAAGGCAGAGAGCGCCGACATTTTTCAAAAATTGAACCCACACACGCGGCTCTGTGCTTCGCAATGTTCATGACCGACGCCACTCACTCCACATAACACAATGGGCGAATCTAACTAACAAACCTCCTAGACGAAGTTGGTGCTGTAGTTGTCCTTGGGCTTCCAGCCGATCTCGCTGGCCGAGCTGATGGACAATGCGCTCTTGGGCTGCATCACGATCTGCCTCTTGCGCTCCGCGTCTGCCGTCCCAGCCGCCTTCAGCGACATGAACACGGCCGTCAGGGTCACGAGAACAGACAGGGCGGACGCTCCGATCGCCACCGAGAACGGCGGGCCGTAGGAGCTGGAGAAGACGTCGGAGAGCGAATCACTGCTGCCGTCCGAGGTGGCGTCCGATGTGCTGGCGGCCGTAACGCAGCGAGGGCCTTTCCACGTGGAGCTCTTGCACTTGCATCGCCCCTTCGAGCACGTGCCCGTGGCGACCGAGTTCGTCGAGTTGACAGAGATAGTGCAGTCATCGTCTTTGTCGCAGAACGCGCCGCCAGACACGGCGGTCCACGGGTTGTCGTCGTCCTCGTACTCGTCGATGTGGTCCTCGATCCACTGGGCCGTGGGGTGCGTGGACGGATCGCAGCCGTAGGCCATGGTCGAGCCGGAGCTCGTGTCCTGATAGATGCGGATGTAATCGATCTTCATGGCCATCGGGAACGCGTCGCAGATCGCCGTGTCTTCCGAGCCGGATCCTTCGCATGCGCCGCTGGGATTGGGCGGCGTGGCGCTCCAGGTGCTGGACAGCGCCACGTTAAAGATGAAGTACATGGGCTCCTCCACCATGATCTTGCGCGGGTTCAACTCGGCTGAGTCCTGCGGCGGATCGGTCATGGCGCTGGCCGGGATCTCGAAGATCGGCGTGCCTGCTACCATCCAGCGCACGTAGCCGCTGGTGCCCATGACCCACTCGATCTGGTACGTCAGAAAGCCCGTGTACGCCGCCACGTGAATGGGCCAGTTGGCCGAGATGGCGTCCATCTGATATGCGAACTCCGTCGTGGTCGAGTCGGACGAGCTGGAGCCGGAGGAGTCGCACATGGAGTCGGTGTTGCCGGCACTGCACAAGTACGCGCCGTCGTAGCCGTTGAGCTTGGCAAAGCAGGTCCCGTTGGCGTTGATGCCCCAGTGGTCAGAGGAGTCGTCGATGGTGGTCAGGTCCGAGTTCACGTCGTATGAGGCCGGGCAGATCGACAGCGAGCACGCGTTCTCTGTGATGCCAGACTCCAATGAGGCCTTAATTGTCGCGTACGTCTGCACCTGCGACGTCTTCTTGGCACAGAAATTATTGGCTGCGTAGCGCAACCCCTGGTACCACGAGCTGTAGCTCCGAGAGGCCGAGTACGTCTTGGTGGGGACGTCAGGTGTGTTGGCGCCCTTGGTGGTGCACGTGGACGAGTACACGCAGCCAGTCTCCGAGGACGGACTAGCGATAATGCGGAACTTGGTCGGCATACCCGGGCCGACTTGAATGGAGGAAGAGATGGTCGTACCAGCACCCTCGAGGATATCGATCTCCGGAGCGCCGCGGCCCTGGTTTGCGTTCATGCCGGAGCCAGGACTGTCGTCACACGCGCTGATACGCTGGTTGGACGAGTTGAAGACCGTGTTGTTGCACTCATTGTAGGAGAACGGCCACATGCGGTTGGTGGACGCACTGAAGATGGCGCGGCCCAGGTTCCCCATCATCCAGATACCAGGCCACGTGGGGTAGTATGCAGTGGTGGCCGCTCGTGCCGAGTCTCCGCCTGCGATGTCCGGGTTGCTGGAGCTGGTGACGCCCGGAAGCTGCGCTCGCACCTCGGCCATGCCTCCCTGGAAGCAGAACTTGTTCCAGGACTGCACCATTCCTGAGCGGTAGTACTGCGGACAGACACCAAGCGATGCGACATGGCTCCAGATTAGACGCGACAGACAGGGCGAGAGACTTGGATGTAGCTACACTACTTACGAAAGTGACGTCTTCGTAGCCCGCCGGGCTCAGGTACGAGTTCCACAGATGCAGCGTCACCACATCCCGAGTCGCGTTGATGTACAGGTAGCACGTGTCGTCCTCGCAGGCCGTGCCAGTCATGTTGTGGGAGTAAACCTCGAGTGCGTCGTTGACGCCGTCGGCCTTATTCATGGACGTCCAGAGGTGATCGTCTCCCGGCTCAAAGCTGCGGCCGGCGGTGTTGAATTCGTCGCTCATGACGAGGTCCCACACGTCGCCGCGCGTGCTCGTGTACGTCTGGTGTGAGGACGGCGTGGTTGGGTCCACCCACGGCAAGATGCCCGACTTGGTATCGAAGGTCGTGGCCTGCACGCCGCAGCACGCGGCCGCCAGCGTCGCGAGAGCCGCGAGACGCCGATCGCAGCGCTTCATTCGATAGACTTGATTAGTTCTGGCCGATCAGGTGGGAAGTCAGAAAGCAGCCAGTTCCGCATCAGGTGCCCAGAACCTTCTTCTGGTTCTTTTATGTCCCACTTATCAGCATGATCGGAACTTAACGTTGATAAGAACCACACGTTTCCAGACTGTTCTCGGCTTTGGCCACAGATCTCTGCTTCACAGGACAGACACGTCCAGTGTGATGCCTGTTGGCTGCTCCGGACTCTTCTCCAGGGCTCTTGCATTGATCCGCATTGCTCCGCAGCTCAAGATTCCGCTGGCCCACTCTTTACAATTGGGACCTTGCGGTGCCTCCCCATCCTCCCATTGTGTAACGTCAGTCTGGTGTGGTG
>JAADVF010000604.1:0-18034 GCA_023334555.1 Elongisporangium undulatum | reverse complement strand
GTGCGGAAGGGCGAGTTCAAGAGCTTGAAGCCCGAGAGATGAGAGTTCACAACCTTGCTCAGACGGAAGAAGACCGGGCGAGTGACCGACTGACCCTGCTTCCAGTACCACGCGCCCTGGCCGTTCAAGGTTCCCGTACCAGACACCGTAAGGCTGGTACCCGTCAATTTAATGAGCGGACCTGCCCATAGCTTGGTGCCGAACGTCGTCGTGCCGGAGAACGTGATCTTGGCGCCGGCCTTCGTCTTGGTCAGATCCAGCATCACACCGGCAGGCACGGTTAGGCCCGAAATGGTGATAGCAGAGCAGGCACTGACATCGGTGCCAGTCTTGTAGGTTCCCGTGAGCGTGCACGTGGAGGCCTCGCCTTCCTGGGAGACCATGAGCTCAGCCGAGGAGGCGGCGACGAGGAGCGATAGGATGAGAGTGTGGAGACCGAAGAGCTTCATGGTGGTGGTTGATCGAACTCGGACGAGGCAAGTTGGAGAATGAGAATAGTTTGGAGCTTGAAATCTCACTCGCCGTCGGATCCATGCAAGCGCTACGTTGGCGTGCAACGTGGATATTCAGGTGAGCAGGGACGCTATGCTCACAGCCGGTGAGAGTGGCCAATTAGCGCCGCATCCGTTCGTGAATTCCAACTGGGGATTCGTTTGTAGGGCAAGAGTGCAATCTGAGGGGATTTTGGTGGGTGATTTTGTTGGGTGCACGGAATTTGGATCGGAAGATGTCGCAGCCACGTGAACATCGCCGCCTCATGACCTTGAAACCATTTTGTCTGGGTTTGTACGGAGAGTACTGACTCCCATGAGCGCATGGTTATGGTCGCTGTGGATTTTGACTTGATGAGCTGGCTCTTGGTGGCGGTGGAGCTTGGCGTGCGCATAAACCAGACTCATGTTGTGCGGCGTAAGCGAGACTTGTGGTCTTCATCATCATGACTATTGAGTCGCATGCCGTACAACACCAGAGAGTCGGGTGATCGCTTATTAGAGTTTGGTGGGTGACACCCTTCACAGCTCTCGTTCTTGGTTGCCATCTGTTCCGAGATGATGCTTAGACGACCGAATGGACTTGATGCATGATGTAAATTCATTCATGATCGGGCAGTGATGATGATGGACGCGCACACGCGTTATGTTGTGAGTGTGTCTCATCTCAACTCAACACATCGTTCGAACACCTTGAAGGAGTACTGTATTCTCTCTGTTGACCAACCCAGCAGTGCAAATGCGTCGATCTGCTTGCTATTACTGCAGATGCACCACGTGACTCACGAATATGTGCACCACACAAAAATCAAAAGGCTTCGATCGGAACTTGTTTCGCCAATAGTCCGAGGCGTCTTGGCAAATAGAACCAACGCTGTAAGCCGCCAACTGAACGATCCAAAAGTCCAAGGATACAGTGAGCGACCATAATCAATGCCACGAAAAAGCTTGAGCCCAGTAGCAGCACTGCAAAAAGGATCAGCTCGCCAATGGTGGTTTTGCTCTGGGAAAACAGCATGTCCTCTTTCGCTCTGACGGGTCGGCATCGCCTTCGCATGACATATTTCCGCCAGATTGGCTCCAGTACCACTTGGTAGACAGCCAGCCAGCGCTCCACGCGTTCTCTCATCAATCTGTTCCCCACAGCGCGAGCAATATCGTGTGAAACGCGTCGGAATCGGAGCTGCCAGGTCTCCCAGTCCCTGAAGTGGTCCAAATCAAAGAGGTCCACGGGCAACATTCGCTTCTTGCTCAGGTCTCGATAGCGGCACTCGACCTGCCAGTGAATCGCGAATCCACATGGACAAGCCACCAGGTCGCAGCCTTCGACCTTGATGATCGTCACTCGACACTGACGGCACTGGACCAGGCACTTGAGCTCGTCCAGATCTTGAGTCTCGCAGATATCGTGATGGCCTACACGTTTACAGTTGAAGCACATGGGCCGGAGGCAGCAGCGAGTCCAGATCTGCGGCACTTGGTGCAGGAATGACAGCAGCAGGGTCGCGCGTCGCTCTTCGTCACTTGATTGCGCCAGCGCATGCTTGAGAACCAGATCGAGTTCCTTGGAGTCACTTCGCCCGATGTTCTGCAGCAGATAGTCCACGACGCAGCGAGAGCTGATCTTGCGTGCGTAATAAAGCGCCAGTAAGCCATCGAGAGCAGGCAGCTTCGCTTGGTGGAGACACAATGCGATCTCGTTTGGTCCCTCAGGCAGCGACGGCAGATGCGTATAGCTGGCCAAGTGGCAACAAGGCGTCTGGAAGCCACACGCTCGCTGGCACAGCCTTGCATAGGCGTGCATCAGCTCCTGGTTCAGCACAAATGGCTGCCATTGCGCTTTCTCCAGGTCCATGAGGCAGATTGGGCAGCGAATGCGAGGCAGCAATCCCCGGAACGTACTGTTCAAACTCACAGCGATATGGTGCGTCAAGCACGCGCAGCAGATCGCACTCAGATGCTCGTGAGGAGCCGCGCATGGCGTGCTGTCGATGCCGTCGCTGGCGGCGATGGCTTCAAAGCAGATCGCGCATGCCAAGGCCGAGACGTCCATGGCCCTGGGGGAGTCGGATTCTCTTTTGCGGGCGCTGGCGCGAGAAAGAAAGGAGAAGCGCAGCCTCTTGGCGGCTGCGCATTACGATACATCATGTATCCGGGTACACGGCTGCATCCTCAGCATCCTTCCCTTGGATGGCTCCAGCCCAAAGTGCAAGTAGTTTTGCCTGGGCCTGTGCTATACGCATAAATCCACCATCTTAGTCTTGTAGAGAGGTCGGATGGAACTGTAGGATGCCAGTAAGGTACGATTGTCTGACACAAATCAAATAATGCGCCTGCCCAAGGTGCGGGCCGTTGGCCGGCCGGACTTCCGCGAGGCGCTGGAGGAGCTGCGCGCATCGCTGCCGCAATGCTCGTTCATGGCCATTGACACCGAGATGGGCGGGCTCAGCGTGACAAAGTGCGTGCTTCTGACCGGCTCCTGGCCGTCAACAAATAGCTGGCTGGGACTCGCTCTGATGCCTCCTCTGATTGATGCAGTGATCGCACGAGCGTCATGGACTCGGTGGAAGAGCGGTATGCAGAGTACCGCGCCAGTGCGCAAGCATTCCCCATCATGCAGTTCGGCTTGAGCGTGTTCACGTGGGACGCCGGCAAGCAGGCCTTCTCGATCGAGACTCTGCAGTTCCCGATCTTCCCGCGCTTCGAGCAGAGCAGCGAGAGCTCGACCAGGATGCCCGACCGCCGGTTCCTGCTGCAGCCAAAGTGCCTGCAGTTCCTGCGCACGCACGGCTTTGATCTAAACGAGTGGGTGGACCAGGGCATCGGCTATCTGTCGCACGCCGAGCAAACCCAGCAGCGCAGTGTGCTGGCCAGGTCCACGCAGCCAGCGATCCTGGACCGAGTGGACAAATCGCAGACTGTGGTCATGACCAACGACACGCATCGCTTCCTGGAGCGAATGGAGGCTGCGGTCGCCAAGGCGCTGTCACCGCAGACCCAGCAGGAAGACAACGCAGAGGAGGAGGACGAGAAGGATGCGCTGACGACCGAGCGCTTGAAAACGTTCCTCGAGACTGCGAATCCGTCGAAAGCGCAAGCCGCCGGCTGGGATCTGCAGGCGTACGTGACGGAGCCACTAGCGCCCTTCCGCCGGTTCGCTTTGCTGCAGCATTTGAAGCAGAAGATGCCGGAGCTCCTGGCGTTAGATTGCGCAGCGGATCACTGTGACCAGGCCAGCATCGACAGCCCGTGGAAGCGACGAGTGCGCTTGGTTCGAGTGCGATCGGAGCAGCAGGCCAAACGACTGATGGAAGCGCAGGAGCTGATTGTGCAGCAGGAGGTGGGAGTCTCTCTGCTGTTCATGTGAGCTCATTGATCTCCTGACGGTCTTTGTGCCTTCATTACAGATGCGCGATCGCAATCTGGACCTGATCGGCTTCACCAGCGTGCTGGACCTCATGGTGGCCTCAGGCAAGCCGATCGTGGGCCATAACATGCTGCTGGACCTGATGCAGTGCTTTGACAAGTTCCACGCGCCGCTGCCGCCTCGCTGTGCCTCGTTCCTTCACGACCTGCACGCATGGATCTCGGTGCACGGCGCCGAGCTGTTCGACACGAAAGAGATGGTCACGCACGCCATGCAGCACCTGGACGCGTTTTCCAACCGGCTGGAGCACTCGGGCCTAGAACACGTCTTCGAGACGCTGTCCAAGAACCCGTTCCACGGTCCTGCAGTCCACTTCACCAAGACCGACTCAGCCGTGCATGCGCATCAGGCCGGGTACGACGCCTTCATGACGGGCTTTGTCTTCCTGCGCGTGTGTAGCGCCATGGGCGTGCGGAACGACTCACTCGCGGCCTTGGCCAGCGGTACGATTGACGCTCGCGACGACAAGCTGATGCAGCCATTCCGCCAGGCCCTGCATGTGAGCCACTTGCTGCCGGCCACGATGCTGAGGCTGCCTGGGCCGTTCCCCAAGGACTGCGAGACCCACTCGCGCGCCCACTTCGTGCGCCTGGAGCTCACGCGCACGCCAGCGCAGGGGCTCAAGAGCTTCCATATCAAGCAGTGCCTCGGCTGGGCGCTGAATCTGCCAGCGCAGGGCCAGAAGCTGGGCGTACATTGGGAAGGCCGCAAGCGCGTGTTCGTCGCCCTGCCGTCACCGGAGCTCGCTCTGCAGCTGCTGGAGCTCCATCGCGAGACCAAGCAGTGCGAAGGCAGCGTCAAGGACCCCATGCCGTCCATCGGCTGCGTGGATCTCTTTCCATGCGAGTCAAGCGACGCGCTGTCGCAGAAAGAGGATCCAACGGCCGACGACGAGCAGACGACCGAGTCTTCCTCGAAGCGGCGGCGAACGCATGCAGGCGAAACGGACGACTGACTGACGATGGTTGAATGGCTAAAGGTCGGCAGCTGCCAATAGATATATTCACGCACTTTGCATCTCTCTCGCTGCTTATATATATGGTCTCTACGCACATACTTACATCTTGCTGGCGCCCGCGCTCATCTGGCACGAGACTTCCAGGAACATCATGTCGGACGCCAGTGCGTCCACCTCGTCCAGAGGCTTGGGGTCGTTGAACGCGCTCATGGGGTACAGGAACGTCACTGACTGGTCGTCCGACAAAGCCTTGGTCGCGTTTTTGTCGTCCGACGCGCCCACCATCGAGAACAGATTGCCGCTGGCCATGCCCTTCTGGATCTTGCTCAGGTCGGCCACCGAACGCTGTGTCACTTCGTTCTTGCCGTTCAGCACCGTCAGCAGCACCTGGTTCTTCTCGTGCCACAGGTTCGTCAGCGTCGAGTACAGACGCGACGTGATCGACTTGCTGGTGGCCAGCGACATCGACGCCGTCTTGGACGCAGGGAACAGCGTCTCGCTGTCCTCGTCGTCATCCACGTCGCTCTGGCCAAAGTCATCGTCGCCAAACCAGTTGGTCGAGTCCGTCAGCGCAGGCGCGAAGGCATCGTCCACCGGGTACTCGAACTCGTCAATGAGGTCCGTGGTCTCAAAGCCCAGCGTGAGCTCGTTTGCACTCTGCTCCGGCGAGTCGCACGAATCCGACGAGTCCGTGATGTCCGAGGCGGCCGAGGGCGAAGTAGCCACAGCGGCGGGCTCCTTGTCCTCAACTTCGGCTTCTTCGCCCGTGGTGGACCACGTCGACAGATCGCGGAACTCCTTCCACGAGGTCTTCTCCAGGCACGCCACGATGCGCGAGGCGATGCTCATCTGGGAAAACTCCTTCGGCGGGTTGGCGTTGAACATGGACGAGAAGTTGCTGCCGCTCGTGAGATTGAAGAAGAACGGGCTGTTGCCGAAGAACGAGACCGAGAACATCACGGCCATCATCATGGCCAGGTTCTTCTTGGCCGCGTGGATCTCGTGGTGCTGCTGCGACTGATCCAGCTCCTCGGCCTTGGCCGCCAGCTCGGCGTACGCGCCCATATCGTAGGCAGCAAACGACTGATCGAAGTCGCTCAGCAGGTCACTGGCGCCCACATCCGTCATTTCGGCGTCTTCCAGGCCCTTGAGGCAGTAGTCCCACGTATCCGAAAGCGTCGTGGCCGGGATGGCCATGGGCGTCGGGATCTCCAGAGGCTCGTCCTTGATGATAATGGCGTCGTCTTCCTTGGGCAGTTGGGTCATAGCAATAGGCGTGACCGTTTGTGTGAGAGGGACTTGTTCCTTGGGCGCCGTCGTCTCAATGACGCTCAGCTTCTGCTTGAGCTGCTGGGACTCGTTGGCCATGGCCTGCAGCTTCTCCTGCAGTGCCTTGAGCTCGCGCTCCTTGTCCACCAGCTGATCTTCAAGCTGGCCCACGTACGCTTTCTTGCGTTCGCGATGCAGTTGGGCCGACATGCGGTTGCGAATCAAACGGCGCTTCTTCTTCGACTCCTTGGAGTCCGGGTCCAGGTTCTCTAGCTGCGCCTCCATCAGGCGCAGGCGCTCCTCACCCGAGGGGTCCATCTCGGGGGTCGGCATGGTCGGGATAGCGATCATATCCGTGTTCTGTGTGGTGGGAGTGGCCGCTTCAGGCGACACCGTGGCCGAGGTCGTGAGACCCGTCTTTATCTTCTTGGACTTGTCGCTCACGGGGTCTTCCACAGCCATGGCGTTGACAGCAAAATCGACGTCCGCCGCAGGGGACGAGCACGCCGACATGCTCTTGCGCTTGTCGCGGCGCGCGTTCACGACGTCGCGGCGCACCGCACGCTGGGCCTTGCCGGCGTCCGAGGTTGCGGAACATTCCAGAACTTCCATCTTGATCACGCGCTGCTTCTCCATAGCCAGGGCCTCCTCGGCCAGCGGCGTGGGCGGCACCTGGATCTGGTTCACCGGAAGCACCTCGGTCTTGACCTGGACCGCGTTGGTCGCCGCCGTGGCATTGGGCCACATATTGCGAATAAACTCCGTCATTCTTGGGTTCTAGTGTGTGTAGTGTGTGTTGTGGGTGGGTATTAGTGCGCGTAAGTGGGCTTGCTGCTGTGCTCTACATGATAGGGAACAAGGCCATGAGTCTCTCCTGCCCATCGCGCATCCATGGGAAGCGGGCGGTCTCTCTTACCCTCGCGCTCTCTCTCTCTCTGCTCTGCCTGTCCGTTGCCTTGTGCTCGTTTTCGTTTTTGCGCGATCCGGTTTGGCTGTCAGAATGCCTCCCCGAAGGAAAGGAGGGAGGACCGACCTCTCTTCTTGATTCCCTCGCATTCAGCAACCTTCGTTGGACTCTTCGTACAGGAAGATTGTATGTCGGATGTACCCGCTGCCCCCCTCATTGGGCAATCTGCACTCTCTCACAACGCCACAACGCATAGCACGGACGAAATATCCCCTCCTCACACT
This sequence comes from Elongisporangium undulatum, assembly GCA_023334555.1. Lineage (NCBI taxonomy): Eukaryota > Oomycota > Peronosporomycetes > Pythiales > Pythiaceae > Elongisporangium > Elongisporangium undulatum. Next base: position 10,698 of record JAADVF010000604.1, on the reverse strand, counting down.
CCCCTAGCCCGCCTTTTTGGTGCAGAGCGGATAGGGGTTTCCACAGCCCGGTCTCTTGACACCAGTGGTGGTGCGCGAGGCCCCAGATGCCGCTGACTATGGAGGCCTAGGGTTGTCATAAACCGTGGAAAGATCTTGGATCTCGAGCGCGTGGAATGACTTGGAGCCATCTGGTTGGGCGGTTTTGAACCTCAAGAGCGAGGTTTTTCTCCGCCGCCACAAGAGCGTTCGGCTGCGTCGGTGGGTAGAAGTCCGACGCGAAATCCAAGCAGGAAATGCCGGCGGACGCGTGCCATCTGGACAGACCGCGCGTTGGGATGGAGAATGAGGCAGGCCGAGCGCTGGACTCGCATGACAAGATGTTGTTACCGTTAGAGAGAGCCTCGAAGTGTACGGACAGTCGGTCCTGTCACGTGTAAGCTCTTTGGCTGGCGCTCTGCGGATGGATGTGCATGGATTCAAGGAGCAAACGAATCTCGGGCTCTTGTGTGGTCTGGTTGTGACACGCTTGTTGATGATGATGGAGGAGGCTACAGATCTCGCGTCTCACGCCTTTGCGAGTGCTCGATGGATAAGCTTGGCGTATTCCGCATTTCCACAAGGATGCGTCGGGAGCGTGGAGCGCCATCAGCCAGGACCGCGATCGTGCGATCGCCACCTCGCACCGTACATTGAAGCCCACACATGGCTGGGAGGAGCAGGCTCCGTGTCACGTAAAAAAAAGGCCGCATGCTGTTGTTGTTGAGCTTGGCATCTGATGGGCAACTCGGCCTCTAAACAGTTCGAGAATCTTCGGCTCCATCCAAACTCGCGCCATGCTGGGTCACATTCGCGACGGCCGTTGCACGCGCAAGTCGCGGATGGAGCCATTCGGCGGTTTCTGATTCCACTGCAAGAATGTATGGCCACATGCGTGGACGTCGATTCGGGAGTAGCTGCCGATCTGATTAGAACCCGTTCGAGTCAGATCGGCTCGAAGCGAACGTTGCAGAACGGCAAAGCGCCACAAGAAAAATCTTGCGGACATACTGGGACTAAGAATCTCAAGGCAGTGAAAGCTCTCTGTTGCCATGGCCTGCGCCATGTTCCAAGGGTGTGAGTCTGCTCAATCTGGGAAACGCTGCGGAACGCGCGAGCATACTGGCGCAGCACCTTCTGGGGTGAGCGAACGTGACTTTCTGCCGCCAGAGCTCTTGCTCCTTCAACGTCGCATGCGGATGGATAAAGATCTCTCGTTTCTTGTCGCTGAAGCACCCAGATGTGCAAGCGCATCTGAGAAAATCAGACCGCCATTGAGGACCTTGGATCGCGCTTGTCATGTTTTTTCCGCATCGCATTCACTTCGCGCGGTCACTTCACTCGCGGACCTCGAGTGAGGCTGCCCTTCGCGACGAGGCAGAGAGAGACTCCTGCTTGGCTCGAGCGGTGTGAGCACTCGTGCAAGACCGTTTCTTCGCCAGCCCAATGGCTCGAGCGGCTACTGTACATCGGATACACTGCCGTGTGTAGCCAGCCCCACGCAGACTCTGTAATTCCGGCACAAGTTGAGAGATCAATCAGCTCGTGTTTCATCATTCGGCGTCCTTCCCGCTCGCCTTTCAGCGGACCCAGAGAGCACCGCTAGGAAGTTGAAGTCGCTATCACCCGCTAATTCGCATTGTTCCTACTATCGGTGTTAGTCGAAATCAGAACTAGTAAGTACGATGCAGTTCGGAGCAGAGTGCACCACACTGATTTGGCGTGAAGGATGAAGTTGGGTGCAAGCCCTGGATTTTTGGGTACACATAGCGTGGTCCACACTATCCGGTGAGTTTAAAACGGGGGCTTCCTCGGCGTGAACCCGCCGCCGGCTGTCGCCCCCGCATCAAATTGACTCGCAAGAGCCACCGGCCTTCGCAGAGAGGGAGAGAGACCGCAGCGCAGAGGAGCGTGTATCCGTGCGACTGTCCGCTCGACCAGTCTACTACAGCACTGCGCCAGACGCTGCCGGCCTTTCGCTGCAGAGTACGGTCTCTTGACGCATCTGCCTCGAGGAGCTACAGTCCGTCACCCTCTCTCGGTTTCAAGAACCATGATGGACCCTCCGCCGCCTGATGGAACGGTGAGTTGGCGCAGCTTGCATTGCTTGCACTCAGCAGTCTCTGCACTGCGACAGAGGAGGGACGCTGCTTGTATTCCGCCTGCATCGCGGCTTAAACCGCCCTTGGTGGACGGAATGACTCTGACGACAGTACGTGTACATGGTTGCTGCTACGTGTGTGCTTGCCATAGTCCAGCCCCTCGTCCACGTCGTCCAGTTTGTTCAAGAACGCACTGCACAAGTTCTCCAAGAAGAAAGACAAGCACAATCTGGGCAGCAACGCCACGGCGGGCTTCTTCTCGCGCGCCACAAAAGGCGCGAACAAGCAGCAGCCGCTGCCAGGGTCTGTGAAGCAGGTCTGCGGCGGCCAGCTGCCTCCCGTGTGGATGACGCCAGCGCCAGCGCCTCCAAGGTTCGTGTGCTTGTATCTGATGCACGGTTTAACTCGGAGCTTTGAGAGCTCATTGGTGACTTGCGCTGTCTCTGCGATGCAGGAAGCTGTCATCTCCGTCCGACAGCACCACGACGACCCCCAAGGGCGACTCTGCTGCGACTGGCAACGAGTACGACGACGACGAGGGCTCCAAATCGCTTGATCACGTGCAGCTGAAGAAGCAAGTGTCGGCTTCGGATCAGAATGCGCCTCCGCCTGCGCCGAGCACCAAGCGCTCCAACTCCCGAAATGCCGCAGGCAATCTGCGCAGTGAGCAGTTCCACCAGCTGCTAAAGCAGAACACAGTCGACATTGACAAGCTGCGTGAGCTCAGCTGGGGCGGCATTCCGACACAGTACCGTCCGACCGCCTGGCGGTTATTGCTGGTAGGATTGAATGATGCTAACACTACTCTGGATCAAATGCTGTGGTGATTGACAGCTCGCGTGTGTGTGTGTTTCATAGGGATACATGCCAGCAAAGCACGATCGACGAGAGCCCATGCTGGAGCGCAAGCGGCAAGAGTATCTCGACTTGTTGCAGCAGTACTATTACATTCCCGACACGGACCGGGGATCGAAGGAACAAACGACGCTGCGTCAGATCCTGGTGGATATTCCTCGTACGAATGCAGATGTGAAGCTCTTCCAGAACGAGCGCATTCACCAGGTTAGTGCCATGCGCTCTCTCCGTTTTCAGCAGTTGCTTGCCCATTGCTGACATGCATTGTGCTGCTATTAGTGCATGGAGCGAGTGCTGTACATTTGGGCTCTTCGTCATCCTGCGAGTGGCTACGTCCAGGGCATTAATGACCTGCTCACTCCCTTCTTGGTCGTCTTCCTGTCTGCGTATATCGGTACGATCTACTTCTCACTTTCCCGCAGCTGACTGGTCTCAACAAAAGGCTGATTGTATGTGATTGGCTTGATTATTCTAGAGGAACCACAGACGTGTGATCTCTCGCTGATCACGCCGGAACGATTGCAGATCGTGGAAGCCGACAGCTATTGGTGTCTGACCAAGCTGCTGGATGGCATCCAAGACCACTACACATTTGCCCAGCCTGGTCTCCAGCGCATGGTGCAGCGGATGGAAGAGCTCGTTCACCGATGCGATGCTGATCTATTTAAGCACATTGTCGAGGGAGAAGGACTGCAGTTTGTGCAGTTTGCGTTCCGCTGGATGAACTGCCTGCTCATGCGCGAGGTGCCGCTGAACGCCATTGTGCGGCTCTGGGACACGTATCTGTGCGAAGACAACGGCTTTGAGAGCTTCCATGTCTACGTCTCGGCCGCGATCCTCATGACCTTTGGCGAGAAGCTCAAGGCGCTCGAGTTCCAAGACCTCGTGCTGTTTCTGCAGAACCTGCCGACCAAGGACTGGATGGAGGACGAGATCGACCCGCTGCTCTCGCGAGCGTTCATTCTGCAGACGTATTTTGCCGATTCACCCAGCCATCTGAACTAGCGGCGCGTCCACAGCAGCCAAAGCTCAAAGTATTGCCTCATTTTGCCCATTGTATTCAACCGGTCTGTCGATTGCGCAATTGCTACCTGGTACTTGTATGGGGCAATAAGGGCCCAGAACAACTCAAGCGCATGGACACAAGAGTTGTCGTTCCCCCCAGAGAGATCGCGAGGAGAATATTCTGTGGGCTGTCAGCGCATGCATTTGCATCGAAAGGGCATGGTTGCAAATCTGTTTTCTGATTCTCAAACTGCACCCTGATTGCGCAAAGAAACAGGCTCTAGAACACCTGAGTATAATGACGATAATAGATGGTCCATCCTCTAATTTTGCTACTATTTATTTACGTTATGCTCGATGTCATTATACCAAAATGTCATTAAAACAATATATAGGTGGAAAATAGTAGGTTCAGCTAATTTGTCATTGAGAATTCCGTAATTACGTCAGTACCTAATGACGGTATTACCGCACCCACGGGTACATCCCTTATTTTGGCCGGATATCTATTTTTAAAGGTTTCTTTATTGGGGTCTGCTCTCTCTTAATGAATACGTGGGAGATGTATTGTTGGATACTTATCCAATCCTACAGGTTTTGTTCTGGATTTGTTCCCACGGGTTCTTGGAATTTTCTTGCTGATACCGTGGGCTCCTGGTGCCAGCTCCGGCCACGTGATTGCGCTGCGTGTGACGCCGTTGCGCCTCGCGCGTTTATTTGTTCTCCGCAAGGCCACGCGCTATTACTTTCGCATTCGGTCAGAAGGAGCAGCAGCAAGGCCAGGCCCGTTCGGATCTGGATCGCGCTCCGTTCTGTCGCTCATTCTAGCAATCACCCCACGCCTCCCACCCCCGCCCCATGAACGCAGCATGCACTCGCAGTCTCCCCACCGACCCGCATGCTGCGCCCAACAAAAACAACAGCCACAGTGAACCGACCACAGCCCAGTCGTCGTCTATTAGCCAGCCCAAGAGCGACAGCCAGGCGCGTGCGTTCGCCGCGCGCAAGCAATGGGACGCCAAGCTGCTGTCGTTCCGCCGTGGCATGGAGCACGTGCAGCAGTGCCACGCCGGCAGCGCCTGCGGCAGCTCGCTCTGCCACTCGACCAAGCGCCTTATGCACACGTACACGAGTCACCAGTGCGCGTCCTCGTCCGTGGAATGTAAAGTATGCAAGCTGTGGGAGTTCCTCGTGGCCAAGACCATGAGTCCGCCCGTGCTCCAGCGCCAGCGCGCTGTGATTATGAACGACGAGGCCGGCCTCAGCAGCAGAGTGGCGTCGCCGTCGATCATCCGCAACTGCCGCGTCTCGTCGTCGGCGCTCAGCAGACGCTCCCACGCGTTCCTTCGGATCACGTCGGCGCGCGACGGAGCAGGTCTGCGCCGGATTTAGGAGCAGTCACAGACAACAGCAGCTACTGCGCTTTACCGCCAGTTCCTGCAACGATTATGAACCCTCCCCCAAGGCTTTTGGGTCAAAGGAACGACCCGACGCGAGCCATGATGATGCCTGCAGCATGAATGGAACTACAATGACCGTGTAATAAATAGAAACGCATTGATGAAGGGCATCCATCACACACACACGCAGATACATTCATTCGTGTAATTGATCTCAGACGACGGCATGCAGCTGCATGGCCTGGAAGCCGCCTCTCGGGTGCGAGACGTCGCGCAGCAAAGGCAGAGCGCTCTGCACGGTCTCGAAGAGCCACTGGGCCACGTGCGCATAGCCGTTCGAGGCCGCCAGCACCATGGCCAGAGAGAACCCCTCGGAGCGGTTCGCGTGCAGCCACTGGACAACGTCCAGATGACCGTTGCTGGCCGCCCAATCCATGGCCTGGGTCGTGCAGCCTTCCGACCGATGCGCGTGCAGCCAGCGGACCATGTCCAGTCTTCCCATACGTGCCGCGCAGTCCATGGCGCGCGTCGTACAGCCCGTAGTCGTGAATTGATGCAGCCACTGGACGACTTCGAGATGGCCGTTGGCGGCGGCGCCATCCATGACGGAGAAGCAGAGCCGCCCCACGCAGTCGTTGGCATGCAGCCAGGCCAGAACGTGCGCGTGGCCATTGATCGCAGCGAACTCGGCCGCTTCGGTCCGATTGGGGGCAAACACCGAGTAGGTTTCGTAAAGCCATTGTACCACGCGCACGTGACCGTTCGCGGCCGCTTCCTCGATCGCGACCTTGAGCTCACTCTCCACGCTGTCGTAATGCGCCTCTTTGGCATGCAGTCTGTGCGCGTGCATGCGCTGCAGCAGCCGCAGGAAGCCATTGGAGGCCGCGCGCACCAGTGTGTAGCCCAGAGCGACGTCGGCGTAGCTCTGGATGGCCTCGAGCACATGCGGCAGCGCCAGGATCCGCTCGCGCTCGCGACACACGACCCAGACGCTGGGCACGATGCGCAGATCCTCAGCCGACTGGTCCTGCATGGAGCAGACTTAGAAATGAGCTGCTGCGGCTGCGGGGCGGCGCGTGGGTCCAGTCGCGGCCGCCCAAGAGTCTTCTTCTTCTCCGGAGGCGCCGCCATCGGATCGAGTTTACTCGCAGACGATACTTCAACCAGAGGCTGTAGGCGTGCTTTGATTCGCCAATATTGATAGGTTCGCCCTATGATTGGTCAATATCCGTTCAAATGGGTGAAAGGTTCAGTGCTGCTACGGCAATCACAGGGAGGAGAGGAACCTGATTCTGGCCATGGCCAATGGCTCAATGAGGATCCAGCGAGAAGCGATGCCTAAGCCAAAGGTTCAAGATGTTTTCTCCCCCATGGGGCTCTATTGTCCCCCATCACCTTTTGCCAGCAGGGCAGCATCACCTCATGGAGAGCACTCGCCCGCACTGTTCCTCAGGCTTAGCCTCTGGGATATGAGCAAGCTGACCAAGATCGCTCCCCCCCTTCAACAGTATAGACAAGCCAGGCTGCTGCTGTTGCAAGGCTGGAGCATGGACGACCCTCTTCCAGTGAAGGGATCGCAATGGATCGGCTGGTTGGTGACGTTTCAATCGGAGACTGCGGTTTGAGCATGGCGTCTGGTGCGAACGATTCAATCCGATAAAGGAATCGCGTCGATTCGAGTATTCCCCCGAGAGCAACGTGGATACGCGTGAACGACCATTGACGCAGCTTTGTCGCATTTGGATCCATGTCCCAGGAACGCGGAGAAGACTACGGTAGTCAGCAAGCGAACCAGCAGAAAAGAAGCTCTATCCGAGGGAGGGAGAGAGAGAAGTACGCTGCTTGAATCCATTTCCATGACCCAGGAAAGCGACGAGCGACACTGTCATGGCGATACACTGGGCTCTCTTGCTCTAACGCCAATAGCTCAGGTGGTCTGCCACAGACCTTGAGCTACGACTCACAGCTCCCCCAAACGACTAAACGCGTACAGTACGCACCCTTTGTACCTACAATGGGCGGGCGGGAGATGAGATGGGTACACTGTTCTCCACACAGCAAGCGCGCCATCTGGGCCGGAGGGCGCGATCTTCTCTCGAGAGCGAACAGCAGCGATGCGCAAGAATAGCTTCGCTCCTCCGTGGGCCGGAGCAGCGGACGGTTCAAGAATAACTCGAGTGACTGGGCCAAGAGAAAGAGCCGCCCTTCAAATCATTCCCCAGCTGAGACCGCGCATCCGTTATGGCTTTTCTGCTTCCTCATCCAACTCAGAGCGTGCAGAAATCATGCGGCTTGTGGACCCAGAGCGCTCATTCGCGCATTCACCCAGCAACCCACCCGCCGACCTCCAACCGCCACCGCCACAGAATGCATATGGCCGAGCATATGCCCCCCGTTCGACCCTCCAGCAGTGAACCAGAATGCACGCGCGACCGGAGACGGCGCAGGATCGAAGGCTACACCACGGGCCAATGCCAGATCTGCCTCGAGTCGTTCCCAATGCGCCGCATGGCCAAGCGATTGTGCCATGCGCAATGCCCAGCCAGAGTCTGTCGCACCTGCCTGACCCAACATGTGCGCGTGAGTCTAAGCACCTGCGTTGTTGGCACGCTGCCGCGCATCCGCTGTCCGATCTGCCTCGTACAGTTGGAGAAATCGCGATGGGAACGACACGTGATCGACAGTCAGCATGCCAACAAGTACACGCGCCTGTGCCAAACAACCTGCGGGTTTCAGTCGCCGTGCTGCCACCTGGTCAAGTACACGCACCTGCCTGCATCCTACGACCAAGCGGTGGCTTCTCGAGATCCATTATCAGAGGAATTGCAAGCCAGAGTTCCGGATCTGGCTCACTTGCAGGCGCTCTACTACGCGCGGGAGATCGGCTCGCGCCACATCGTCGAGTATCTGTTGCAGCACATGGGCAGTGCACCGCGCCGTGACGAGCTGGAGCTGGTTCTGTACGATCTGCTGGCCCGTATGCACGATGAAGAGCGCCGCGCGACCCTGCTGCTGTCGTTCCTATACCAGCGACCGCAGATCTGGACCCACTGCTGCAATGCGCCGGTCTGCTTCATCTGCAAGCGCATGGAGCACCATGACGTCTGTCCGGATCCTGCGCTAGACGAGGACCAGGACTGCCTCGTGCAGTGCCGCCAGTGTCAAGTGATGATCGTCAAGGTCGAAGGCTGCGACGTGGTCACGTGTCTCTGCGGCTTCGCCATGCGCTGGGAAGCCGAATGCCGTCTGCGCCGACTGAGCCTTCGCAAGCTGGTCCCGATCGATCTGTTTGACACAGACCTGGTCCAGGGCTGGACCAACTGGCAGCGCTTGTTTGCCTCAGTGGCCAGCGCGATCACAATCCAGCAGCAGCATCCAGGGTCCGAAACGCGCGCTGAGCGATTGACTCGCAGGCGTTCCTCCATGCACAGACGGCTCACGTGGCGATGGCGATCCACTCGGTTCACGATCCGCGGCTTCTCGCGCCGGCGATTCGCTGAGACCGCGGCCGAAGGAGCGCTGTATCTCGGGCTCTTTGTGCTCCTGTGCACGGTCCTGACGCTGGTGGTGAACGGCCTGTGCCTGCTGCTAGTGTACAAGGCCCAGAGCTCCACCAGTCACAGCAGCCAGAGCCAGCCGAGCCACAAGCCAAAGCTGCTGGCCAAGCATCCGTAATAGAAGAATGGATTGAAGAGCTCGCGAGTTCTTAACCTTTGTGTGTCAAACGTGAACTTGAAGTTCCCTCATTGGATCCTGGAAAGCCTTACGCACTCGATCCTGGCGATATGATTGGCTGAGACTCAAGTGACCGGAGCCGTCCATGCAGACACGTAGCCATGTCAATGGAAAACGGAGAAGAAGGAAGCCTCTCTAGGCTCCGACTGGCATGATGACTGGTGGTTCATCCTCTCAGGACAGCTCGGAGGCTCCGATTCCACACTGTTCGAGCCTCAAGATCATTCCTTCTTCTGCCTCGTGGACGCCAATCCGACTTGTCATGGGGCAGCCAGCGCACGTCAAGTCCACGGCCCAGGTCCTGCCTGCCGTGGAGGTGGCGACGGCGAATCAGACGATCTGGGACGCCCGCCCCAAGAAGTACAAGAATGTCCTCATCCAAGTCACGCTGTTCATCCTGGTCATGGAGCTGGCCGAGCGGCTCAGTTTCTTTGGCATCAATCAAGGGCTGCGCAATTTCATGATCAAGATCGGCTGGAGCTCTGTCTCGGCCAGTGCGCTCAAGTCCACGTGGGGCTCCGTCTGCTTCTGCTCGCCGCTACTGGCTGCTTACTTGGCTGACGAAAAGTGGGGCCGCTATCGCACCATGCTCATCCTGGGCAGCTGGTACTTTGTGGGCGCGATCATTATCGCCATCGCCTCGCATCCGGACGTCATGGACAACAAGGAGTTGGTCACACCCCTGTTCCTCATCGGTCTGTTCCCTGGGATCGCTGTGGGCACGGGAGGCATCAAATCCAACGCCATCACGCTCGGAGCGGACCAATTCGACCCGAATGATCCTCGTGAAGTGGCTCAGAAGGAGACATTCTTCAGCTACTTCTACTGGTCCGTCAACATCGGCGCTCTGTTCGCATACGGTTACCTCACGACGCTCTCTGTCGACGGCGGCGGCTTTGTGTCGCCTGAGTACGGCTACTTCGCCACCTATGTGTTCTGCTGCGTTGTAATGGCCAGCTCACTGATCATCCTATTGATCGGCCACCCGCGCTTCGTGCACATGCAGCCCAAGGACCACGCGATCTCCGCGCTCGTGCGTCTGGTCTGGGACTCACGTCTGCGTAATCTCAAGGGCAAAGCACTGGTTGGCGGAACGCTGAGCTTTTTCCTGGCGCTGCTGGTCAACATCGCATCCGTGCTATCGTACAACTACGCATTCACCAGTGAGGTGCTCTCGTACGTGGCCGGCGCTCTGGTCTTCGTGGGCTTTGTCTCCTGGATCTACGTGGGCGTGGACCAGTCGTTCCTCAACGGATCCGTATCAGGACGACAGCCCGCAGATACCTGGTGCAGCACTCACTGTCTTCAGTCCTGTGGTGATCATCATTGGCATTCCGGTCCTAGAGACCGTGATCTATCCGCTCTACAAGAAGTGGGCAGGCAAGCCAGCCAGCCAATTCGGCAAAGTCACGGTCGGCCTGTTCATCGCCGCCGTTGGTTTAATCCGCGTCGGGGTCTTTGAGACCAATCGCCGCGAGTCCGGCCAGCTCGTGGGCAGCGACGGCGGCCCGATCCTGGACAACGGCGGCGGCCAGCCCATGAACAACATGTACTGGACCAACGCCGTGCCCAACTACGTCCTG
>JAADVF010000603.1:0-18047 GCA_023334555.1 Elongisporangium undulatum | reverse complement strand
GCCAGCATCCGTGGCGCTCTCAAGCGTCCATTTTTGCGCGTTGTCCAAGAACGCGCTGATGGTTCTTACGACATGCGGCAGAGAGCCCAGCTGCGCATCAAGTCGAGAAGCGACTGCTTGTGCACTGGTGAGCACGACTGGCGGGCTGATTACTCTGGCTGCTACTGCTTCTGTCGCTTCTGGCGCAGGCGTCGGCGACGGAGCTCCTCGCTGCTGCTTTCTCGGACGGCAGGCCATTTCTGTGCAAGCGTCCCATAAATAGGCGCGACTGCGAGTACCGTAAATTAGCGTTTGAACGACATGGGTTGCTTTCCCAAAGCTGACGGCCCGAGTTTGACTTGTAGCTTTAGTTAGGAGGCAGCCCACGAATTCCCTTGTGTCTGCGCTTGGAAGTCCATTGGCGAGCAATAGTGCCTCGATGAACTGGATTCCAAGGTCGGATATATAACGTGCCCGGTGCAACACTGCAAACTGCCTTTCAGGCTCAGAGTCATGTTTGAAGCGATTGCACCATCTATGCCTATGATTAGCCGTGACTATCGACTTCACAATGCCGACATATCTACGTAATACAGTGGCCTCGATTCTTCACAGGTAATACACACATGACCCATTTGTCTGAATGACTTGTCTTCGCAGTGAAGTGTCCCAGCTCGAATTTGGCTCGTTCTTGCTTATCATCATTGGCATTTCCAAAGGCCAACAACGACAGTATCATTGATACATCTGCCATTCACTGATTCGTTGCCCTTTGACTGATCGATATATTCTCTGCAAGCAGTTACGTTTGGATACCTGGCATCTCATAAAGCTGCTGACCCATTCAACAGCTCCTCTTACCGCTGTGCTGGACTGTCAGCACGATGACGACCCACATCATGAATACGCTCCGAAGCACTACGCTGTCGCGTTCCAGAACGTGACGTGCGGAGAACCGTTCAGAGCTGCAAAATTCTTAGCTTGTGGTCCACATCCTTCGAGTCCATTTTCGCGCATCCAAATGGCCGTTGCTGGCAGCATGTTGATAGCAGTTTTATCAAATCGTACGACTCCGGGCCCAACATTCAGTGCATTTTGGCCATAAGTCTGACAAAAACTCTGGTCGATTAGTAAGTAACCACCGAACCATTTCTGTATAGCCTCTCGTAGGTGCGTGAATCAATGACATCGAGGTGCAACCTTCATTTTGATTTTCATAAAGCCAATCAACGACGTGGAGATGTTTGCTCAATGCGGCGATGTCCATCACATCCAACGGTGTTCTCCCTTGAGAAAGGTTCTTGTACAGCCAGTTGACAATGTTCAGGTGTCCGCTCATTCATGGCGACATCTAGGTCATACCCCTGCTCCGAACTGCACGTGAATCCATTCCGTGCAGCCATTTCACCATCTCGAGATCACAGCGACCATTTGCTTTTCCCATGACCTTTGGTGATACGCTCATACGGCCGATGCTCAAAATATGTAGCGAAGCACGGGCCAGTCTGCTCTCCACCGCAGCGTCCATGGATTGGTTGAACCACTGGACCCTGACGCCAAGCTAGTTGAGCCCAATGGCCGCAGCAGCGTTCCGGTCTTCACCGACCAGGTTGCTTTATCTGCCAACCCGAGGTCGGTAATTCAGCAATAGACACGGACGTCTTCAACGAGTTCATAATGATGGAGATTTGATCCCTCACAAGACCAGACCTTCGCTATTGAGACAGCTACTGCAGCTGCCTGCAAGCAATTCGTCGAATCCGCCAAGTAAGTCAGTCATAGCATATCTAGCGATTACTTTAGAATCCAGAGCTTACGATCGTGTGAACCACAGCCATCCGCCGGAGGTTGTCCTAGTAGCGGAGCACGCGTGGATGCCGACATCGCTCTACTCCCATACGCCAGCCGAAAACAACAGTGGCGTGAGCAAAAGCAGCGGGATTGAGAAACGTTGCGTGACGTCACTGCGTGTTCTACAGTGAAAGGCGCAAGATCCGCGTGGAAATAACGAGCGCTGGACGTCGCAGAGAGAGCTGGAGCGAATTCATTGTGTCATCTGTACTGCGTGTGGCGTCGTATCTGTTGCTGTTCATTCACTTGAGCTTACAAGCTTGAGAACTTGGCATGGCACTATTAAAAACAGGACTGATCAACGCGGTGCTGGACAATCAATCAGAGACGCACATCCAGCAGAGAACTGCCCTCTTCGTGTTCCTGGTACTTAAAATGCTGCTACAGCTGTCGTAAGGATCGCGCCGGTGTCTGCGCTCTGTCGCTCTTGCTCTGCATCTCATAAATAGCGGCCTGGAAAGGCAGGTACAAGGCGTTCTATGCGATAGACAGAGCATCATCAACCTCCATCAAGAGCCAACAGAGCAGCAGACGACGCAACGCACCAGTTGCCGCTCCGCAGTGCCCAGCTCCATGGACAGCTCCACTGTCTGCTGGTTCAGCTTGGTCAGCACGCGATTGAACTGTAGACACACAGAGAAGTGTTAGAGACCACGGGCTTTCAATACCAGACACAGCAAAAGATGTCCCACCTGCTGCATGCTGCTGGACATCGAGCCCATGACCTCCAGCAGCCGCAGCTCGTCCGCATGCAGCGGCGTCTCCGTCGCCTGTTGCTGCTGCTGCTCCATGGCCTCTTCGCTTTGAAATGCGACTGGCCCGGCCCGGGTCAACGGGTCAGTTGATTTGCCAGGCCAAAACCCGCTCGCTGACAGCCCGCCCGCAGAGTGACCCATTTTTCCCAAAGTGTCACTGACGAACCCCTGGCCCCATCCCCCATGCTTCAAGTGACAGAACGTGCGTCATCATGCAGCGGAACATCCAAACGTCGTGTTTGGACGAGCCCAGATCCGGTGAGCATGTCCCCGCAACAACTGGCCACGGTGCTTGCTGTACGCTCGCCCACGGTTTGCCTCGGCCACGACTGTGTGGATGTGTGTGGATGCGAGCGTACACAAGGGCTGCATGAATTACCAAAGCGAGCGTACTCTTATCAATGATGGGAAGGGAACAGCAGGTCTGTAACCGTACGCTCTCACATCCCTGCATCGTACTAGTCCAATAGCCATGCTGGTCAAACGGGAGTGCATACAGTAGGCATTACTGAGTGTGTCCACTGCTGCTGTTGAGCGCATGCTGCAGCGAGCCTTTGTCCCTGTCGCTCGTTCTCTCCTGTCTCTGACGTCTCAGCCCCATGCAGCACTCCTCCCCAGCCAACGAACTCGCCCACGCTTCTAAACAGCGGCTCCTCATTGGATCTGTGAATCATGACCCATCACCAGAGTGATGGTCACTCTTACGCCATCATTTAAAAACGCGAGTGGAAGGGAGATGGGTAAAAATGAACATTAACCTTTAAAACCAGGTCAGAACCCATTGTATCCTGAGTTTAGTGCCAGTTGCCGAACTAATCCCAGGAAATCGTTGTGACTTCCAATCATCGCCCCAAAGATTGCGGTAAAAAACACACACTCCTCTCTTGTTAAAAACGGGCCAATCGCTGGCCACCCAGCACGTAAACCTACATACAAAACCTATCTATGCAAGCGTGAAGAGCTTCAGTCCCCAGCAGCAACTCATTCGGGCTTTCCTCTTGTGAAACGGAAGCTCTTGCGTGGGTCATCCCTCCGCATCCACACTCCACATCCCCTCAAACCACAGTGGAGCGCGTCGTCGCCCCTCCTGCTCGCATATGGCGCCTCGTATCACGAGCGTCGGCTTCATCGGCTCGGGCCGACTGGCCGAGCGCATCGCACGCAAGCTGATCACCAAGATCCCGCCGCAGAAGAAGTTCTGCTATGAGAAGCAGAGGCTAGTGTCCACGCTGCTGGCCTCGGACCCGTCGGAGGCCAGGCGCCAGGTCTTTGACGATCTCGGCTTCACGACCACGGCCACAAACCAGCGCATCCTGGCCGACTGCGACATTGTCTTTCTCGGCACCAATGCGCGCGAGGCGCTGCAGAACGACCCCGGTCTCGCAGAGCGCAACGCCGCCGCGTTGCCGTACTTCCACCATCTGAGCCAGATCAAGCAGACGCTGTTTGTCAGCCTCATGGGGGACCTCCCGGCCGAGCAGATCGAGCAGCTTATCTGTCCGGGCGCCAAAGTGATTCGCATGATGCCACAGAACTACCTGGAGATGCAGGGTCTGCCTAAGGGCATGCTGCCGGAGTCGTCCTGGGCCACCGTCCGTGGCACTCACGCCAGCGAGAAGGACATGGAGTCGCTGCTGGAGCTCGCGGGTATCAAGTCCTGTGTCCAGATCAGTGACCACTTTGAAAACGCTACTGAGCACCACCACAGCGAAGGACCGATCTCGAGCTTCGTCCGCACCATCACGGACTACTCCAAGTCCATGAAGCAGGAGCAAACCAGTGACGACGTGATCGCCACGGATTTCCATGATGACTACGAGATGGGCGAGTTCCTGGGCACTGGTCGCTTCTGCGACGTGTTCAAGGCCACGGAGAAGGTCACTGGCACGACCTACGCGGTCAAATGCCTGAAGAATGAAGAACTGACTACAGAAGCCGTGGAGTCGCTCATTGCTGAGGTCGGAGCCCTCAACCGACTGAAGCACCCCAATGTGATCACCCATCATGGCTTCTACGCCGAGGGCGACAAGTACTACCTGGTGCTGGACCACTGTGATCAAGGCAGCGTCCAGCGGCTGCTCAAGACCAAGAAGCCAATGCCCGAGCAGCAGGCCAAGCACTTGATCCGCCAGATTCTTACGGCCGTGGAGTACTGCCACTCGATGGGCCAAGTGCACCGCGACATCAAGGCCGAGAACGTTCTTCTGGCCTCTGGCTCCAGTGAAGGCGAGTTCGACGCCAAGCTGGCCGACTTTGGTCTCTCGGAGGAGCTGGCGCTCGGCGTCGGCCGCAGCCAGGGCGTGTGCGGCACGCCTCAATATTTAAGCCCCGAGCTGGTCTCTGGCCGACTCTACGGCAAGCCGGCCGATATCTGGGCCACCGGCATTCTCAGCTACATGCTGCTGAGCGGGCGAATCCCCTTCGACGAGGCTCACAACGAAGCCGAACTATATAAGCTCATCAGCCTGGGCGCCATCTGGTACAATGGACCAGAGTGGAGCGCCGTGTCGGCCGAGGGCAAATCATTTATCAAGCGCATGCTGGATATGTCTCCAGACTCACGAGCCACCGCCACGGAGCTGCTTGCGCACCCGTGGCTCCAGTGAGCCAGCCCCACACATTCGTCTTGAGTCCAGGAAAGTAATTATGCGTAATTGAAGTGCTACTTTAGCAGTTATCCATCACTCGTCTGCTACTAGTACTTTCGCTGGTATTGGAGGTATTTGATCATGTACTTACTGACTATCGACTTGACTTGGCTCGGCTTGGCTTGGCTCGGCTTGATTGGGTCCTCTATTGGAGCTACTTTCCTAATTGCTCTTTTGGCGCGTGAGTTGCCGTTTGGACCGGAGATGGCGCCACGGCGGAGCGAGTGGAGCTGTCCGCTGTGCACGCTGCTCAACAGCTGGAGAGACCGGCGGTGCGCGGCCTGTGACCATGAGAGAGAGGAAGACCCGGCGTCTGCTGCCGCTGATGGTTCGGCTGAGGTGCCCACAGCTCAGCAGCGGCAGGCAGAGCTAGAGCGCGACTATGCCACGGCTGCAGCTGCAACGGCGGCTACGGCCCAAGAACCCATAAGGAGACCTGCGAACTGGCAGCCCGCGGGTGTGTTCTTCTGTGCGCCAGCAACTGCGCCAGGCAATGCGACTGCGTGGCGCCAGGAACCGCGTCTGCAGGTTAACAGGGGCGCCGCTCGGGTTCGTGCGCAAGAGTCTATGCCGTCCTACAGCCTTCTTCCCATCCATGAGGTACAGCCACCGCAAGGAAATAAGCATGTCATAAAGCAGCAGCAAGAGAGCTACCGCGACGTACAGCAGCAGCAAGGGATCTACGAAGAAGTACTGCCTCAAGGGAACTGTCATGATCAAATGAGGCTGCCGCCGCCGCCACCTTCTCCCAGTCCAGTACAAGAGATGCCGACATATGGCGAACAGTACCCATCGCCTGATTATGGGCTTGAACCGTCTCGAACGCAGGAACTGGAAGATGCAGAGACGCAAATGCCCGAAGCGCCCAGCTTCTCATTACTGGGGGACTTTACAGCAGTTCCAGCAGTCTCGTCGTCTCCTCCGTCGTGGAATATCATGGGTCAGATCAATACCTCCGACACCATACAGTCGGCAGTCGAAGACGATGGTACCAAATCCAAGTTGGCTCAAGCAGGCTTAGACCTAAGCGACTCGGATGAGGACACACAACCCAAACGGCGCCATTTGCGGCGTCTATCTGATACAGGATATGATGAACCGGAAGACAACCCGAGTTCTGTGGGTGGTCAGCAGTGGGAATGCCACGTGTGCACCGAATCCAACAGTGCTCGCGTCACTGAATGCGAGCTGTGCGGGACTAGAAGAGGTAATTTTGCTTGCCTCTCAATATGTCCATTGTCTGTCATTGATTCTGTATTTTGAGTAGAAATGGATAATGCCCAGCAGTCTGAGCGAAGGGATCATTTCATAGATTTGGTTGACAGCGACAATGACGCACCTGCTCGTTACGGGCAAATTGACGACGAGTGAGACGCTTGGCCCACTGCTGGATGCAAATTGTTTGTCTGATTATTGTTGTCGTGTGTGCAGCGACTTTGAAAATCCATATGCTCCAGTACGTCCAACCTCACCAATGTACGATGATGAATATGGTGCCGCTCCAGCGGACACCACTACTGGTTATGATTCAGTCGAAGATATCTCCGACAACGAGGTCTGTTGTTTACGTTCATCCACGACTGCGAATGTTTGTATTGTATGTACTCACTGTAAACATGCTGAATCATTCCAAGCCTCAGATTTTAGAGTCCCGCCCACCAACGTCGTCTCGTCCTGACTTAAGGCAATTTGAAAATTTCATTTGCGTTGAAGATATCAAGGGGGATTATGGCAGCAAAATTGATTACCAAAACATGTTCGGAGAAGTCAAGTACGTGTGGATGAGTTGCCTGGGCGTACTTGGCAGATATACTTATTCAATGATGTATGTGCTTCGATAG
Organism: Elongisporangium undulatum; assembly: GCA_023334555.1. Classification (NCBI taxonomy): domain Eukaryota; phylum Oomycota; class Peronosporomycetes; order Pythiales; family Pythiaceae; genus Elongisporangium; species Elongisporangium undulatum. The sequence continues at coordinate 10,973 of JAADVF010000603.1, read as the reverse complement.
ACGTGGGAAATCGTACGATGATCGCCTTCTTAAGCGCAGAAGAGAGTCTCAAAAACGAAAACGACAAGCCCAAAATGGTGTTCCGCTCGAACCTGCCAAAGGAAAAAAACGGGCTGCCGCTTCCTCAAAAGGTAAAAAGAAATCAAAGCCAGGATTTAAACGAGGTAGGTGCCCGACACTTTGTACAATAATGCAAGACGAAGGCGATAAAGCTCATATATTATGCGCAACAGCATCTACAAGCAAAGCGGCAACAAGTAAAGCAGCAACAGCTAAGCGGCAAAAGGCGACAGGAACGAGTAATACCAGGCGATCTAGTGCACCTAGTTACAGCTCTGGGATCAACCACTACGACACTGCCTCTGCAGATTTTGGTGAAGATCTAACCACAATGGCTTGGGAAGGTGTAGGCTCGGCTGGATACTTCTAGTATCATCGCTGCATCCACATGCAAACCTTTCAAAAAATAAATCGTATTTATCTCGATTTGAAACGCCTATGGGTTTCCAAGGCGACGATTCAACCACCAAAGATGCTGCATTTGTTCCGCGTCTGTTTGTGCAGCAGGAGATCGAAAAGACTCTTCAGCGAAGCAAATCCAATCCACCCGCAAATTTGCCGAGCGGCCCACGACGATGACTACCCTGGAGGAGGCCAAGGTGTTTTTGAAGAAAGAGGCTGTGGATGGCTCAAACCTGTACGATCATTTGGCCGACGTACTGCTCAAGATTTTGGTTGAGCGCCCCGAAAATCTGCATGAATCGTTCGAATACATATCTGCGCAAGTCAAACAGCAGCGATACATCGCCCCTCAGCAGCCAGCGACAACTGAATCGTCCGATTCTCAAGTGAAGAAGGAGATTGTAGGCTCTGTTATCATGCACGCCTTGTTCTTCTGCTTTATTTATGCGAATTATTATGCGCATAGGAAGCGCAACAAGAGAAATGGTGTAACGCGGCGCTTGATCTTCTCAAGGTACGGGAATATATATGTGTTGAGTCCTTGTGGCATGCCCTCTAATTGCTGCTTGAGTATATATTGTCGTAGATTCAATCGGAGGACGATGCCGCTGCAGAAGGCACGACTGGGATTGCTGATTTACTTGATGAGGCAAATATGTTCGAGTGGGCGGGATTGGGCTTCTCCAAAAGCGAGACTTTCCGGCTGTCAGTGTCCTTGCAGCGTCTCGCCCAAAAAAATGGGACGACCAGTATGAGGTTCTGGGGAAAGATGCTCGGTCTTGGAGCAGACTTTTACATCGCAGAAGGGGAGCTCGGGTCGGCTAGCGAGCCAGAAGACGTCAATGCTGAAGAAGGCGCTCAAGGCGCAAATAAGTTCACGTATTGGGTCATGAAAGATGACGGAAAATACGAATGGGTTCAGCTGCCGAATGTTCAGCGAGAGCAAATTCTCGTTGCACGACAGCTGCGTCGCTACGTGCGTGGCAACCTTGAGGGAAAGGTAAGCAGTGTAGGCCGCTTTCATGTTAAGTAGTCGGTCACATAAATTGTTCATCGCGTTTATGTAGGTTGCAGGCCACCCACCATTTCCGGGAACGGAAAAGCATTTTCTCCGTGCGCAAATTGCGCGGATTACTGCTGGTACGGTTGTTTGTCCTGCAGGGTATTTCCAAGTGAGTGAAGCAGGAGATATCGAACCAGCCGAAGAGCCTGAGATCAAAACAGCCCAGCAACTCACAGATTTAAGCAGTTGGTCTCACTTCTCGAAAGAAATCAACGACAAATACGGTCGTATGACACCGTTACCGCCCCAAACAAACGCCGACGGCGAAGAAATTCCTTGGGAAGGCGAAGAATTTGCTGCGCCACTGCGTACATTAAGCGATGACGCCAGTGGTTCATGGCGAGTTGATCGCTTACCGGCAACTCTGCTGGCTGCTGTTGGCGAATTCGCTGTTGTGAGAAGCCTTGTGTGGCCAGGCGCAGTCGGAATCGCGGTCGGGAAAAAGTTCCTGAACGTGTACGTTGGTCACGGAGTGAAATTCAGCCGCGAGTCCTATCAAATGCAGCCTCCCAAGCCCATTCAGGTCGGATTCGGAGTCGAAATGAGCGAAGACGGTGATTCCAGGCCGGCACTGCAGTTCAAGACTCTCACGGAGCAGAAGGATCTCATGGATGACCCGTCTCCGCCTCAAGACGAAGACGAGTAGTTTAAACCTGATGAACTTGCGTTAATCGTACGATCCATATATTTTCCATTTCAGCTTACACGTCATTTTTGTAGCGGGCTTGGAACAGTGTCTGCCGGCTCAGAGCCCAGAGATCAATATCTGGGCTGTTATTGTTTCTTTTCCAGATATGCACTTGTTCCAGCGGCCAAGAGTGCTGCTCACGCAATGAGCTCAATGCTTCCATACGTAGGATGAATTTGCCTGTAGAGATCGCATACCAGTTGACCGCTTGGGCAGATGTTGACGAGTGGACGTCGGCCACCACAGCGGCAACGAGCGTCTCGGTTTCGTCCTATTGATCAATTCTCGTTAGTCAGGACGGCCACGGTCAATCATTCGTAGGTCAGTCAGTAACCTACCACTGCGAATTTCAAGGTCGGAAGGTAAGTGTCCTTGTATCCCGGCGAGCAAGTCACCACGCGCTTCATCATTCGTAGGTCCGAGACGCTCAGCTCACCATGTGAGGTTTGACTGATCACTCGGATCCCGTCTTGCAGCGACAGAACGTGAACCAGCGAATGAGCTTCGTTGCGAACGATTTCTTGCGCTCGGCGACTCGCTCGAAGATCCCAGAGCCAGCTGGATCCGTTGCGTGTGCCGTTCAGCAGCGTTTGGCTGCTCACAAACGATTGCGAAAGCACATCGCTCGTCACTTTGCCTTTAGGCGAGTACCAAACGTGTTCTAGTTGGTCACTGTTGAAGTACGCAGCTCTAGGGAACAAACTGCAGTGTGAGTGACCCATTCTGCTCATCCTCTAGCGGGTCCTACGATTAAAACTCACCCGCTGCTCATTCCGACGGATAGGCATTCTGGTTGCGTCGGGTTCCTAACGCACGCACAAGAGTGAGTGAGTATCTGACACCTGAATCAGCCAATCTTACGCATCGCGGTACCACTCAATGGTCCATGGATCTATGAATTTCAGCTCGGTTGGATTCTGCTCAAGCCAAAACACCAGCGGTAGGTGAGCACACGCACACAAACAGTCCTCAGCAAGGAACGCTTTCGAACCGAGAAGCGAGTCCCCTGGTCAGTTCGGAACGTCACGGGTAAAATCCCCACACAACTAGAGCGTGACCGTGCTGAAAAGGCAGAGCCGACTTCATTCCGGATGTTGCAATAGGCGAGATGCAATCGTCCGCTGTTCGCTGAGACTGGCGGCTGCCAGCGCACGCAGCCGATCTACAACATTGATCCCTCAGTTCAAGCGCCAAGCTGAGCAACGCGAGCGCCGTGTACTTACTGCCTGCCTCACGATGATAGGAATCGCAAACGCCCTGTATCTGTCGTCCGTCGAGAAGATATCAATCGTGCCATCTCGGTCTACGAGCAGGAAGCGCAGTGTGAGTGTCTCCAGCAATAAGTCAGGAAGTGTCTAAGGCCAAAACTCACTTCCGACGGCGCCGACTGGCTGGGCCGAGTGGAAGTCGAGAGAGCTATGCGACACGCTGTGCGCATGCGGATCCGTGACCTCAGATGCTACCAGAGTCGCGTGTTGCTACGGAATGCATTTGATCAGCAGTCGCCAGGCGCTTCAGCACAGAGCAACTACTGTAGCTACATTACCATACGAGCGGATACAAACTGCGGCATCAGTTCTCTCCGGTCGCGCTGTCGTGCGCTCCACGCGAAGCGGCACTCCCGCTCGGCCACATACCGCACCCAACTGGTGGCCATGCGTCCGCTGCGCTTGAGCTCGAGCTCGTTGGTCTGGAGCTGCTGCGTCAGTCGCTCTCGCTTCTGCTTCTTCTGTTGCTCCACTCTGTACGCGTCGGTGATGGGGAAGTACTTGCGCTTGGCCTCATCGTAGTAGTAGCCAGGAAGCTCCGCATGTGGCCTTGGCGCGGCTTCGTCTGCCGCTGGCGCTACTGGTTCAGGCTGGGGCTGGGCAGCAGCATCCTGTCGCCGTCGCTGCTCCGCCAGCGCTTCCAGGAATGATGCACTGGGTCCAGCAGCAGCCTGCGCAGCACGCCTCTGCTGATGGCTCTGCCGCCTGCGTCGCTGTGGCTGCTGCTGTGGCCGCTGGACGGCCGAGCGCTCTGCCTGGTCCGGAGCTTCTCGTCGAGCCTTCTTGTGACGCATTTCTAAATGACCGAGTACTGATTTGAGTGAAGCGCATTTCAACCCTGCATTTCTATTGGCTGAAAATGAAAAATGATCGATCCAACCACTACCGAAACTGACCTGTATAGTGCGCCTCTCGCGTCGTTTCAAGCTCATAATCCTCATGCCCAAACGAGGACGACAGCGCAGCACCAGCCCGGTCTCCTGGCTGCATATCCTGGCGCTGGCTGTGGCCTCCGTGCTACTAATGCTGGTGCTGGCTGAATCTCTATTCATCGCCTGGTTGGTCCGCTTCCTGCGCCAGTACCCGAGCCGCTTTGTGGCCTTCTACGCCCCCAAAGCCAGGACGATGCTGCAGTTGGCTGAAGACCTGAGCGACCAACTACCAGAGGAACTCACCCAGGCCTGGGACTTCACTGTCGCATTGGTGGTCCTGGCCTCGATCTTTCACGGCATCGAGCGGCTGCGCGTGGCGCTCGTTTCCAAATTAGTAGTATGCGAAGCGCACGAGCGAGAAGGCAGCCCGGCAATGGCGCCAGCGACCAGCAGTAGCAACGTCTCGGCTTGAAGCGGAATTCGAATGACAGCACCAGTGCCAGAGAGAGACTGAGCGATCTTTGGCAACTGGTACCTAGCGATCGGCAACTGATACCTAGAGAGCTAAAAGATACCACGATACCACCATTCGAGTCGCACATGACGGCCAAAGCCGCCCCAAGCAGCGGTAGCGCTTGAAGCTTATTCGTTCGTGTTCTGTTGTTCTTGATCTTGGGGAACGTTCCAGGCGCCTTGCGACCGCGTTCCTCGTCCGTCTCAAGTCGCGCTCGAAAGTCGAGTCGTTCCTGATTTTCCCGTGATATCAGATATCGTGCAAGTCAGGACGTTCGAATAAAATCAACCCGAGCATACTGAACCCAAGTCAGGCATACTGAATCCAAGTGAGCGGGTCCCACCTGCTGGGCCCCAAGAGCTCCATTAGTCAACATGCTGACTCGCAAGCGCTGCAAGGCCTCGACGGCCGTGACGACGGACCAAGCGGACTGCTGCGAGGCCCAAGAGGCCTCGGTCTGGACCTGCGTGCGCGTGCTGCTGGCGCACGCGCAGCCGCAGGTGGCTGCGCTGCCGCACGTCGTGCTCCAGATCAGCGCATACCTGGACGCGTTCGGCCGGTGGACGCTCGAGAGCGGCACCAAGGCCGGAATCGTGCCGCTGCTGGACCGACTGCTGCTACGGGAACCGGCCGCGGCCAGACGCTCCAGCGCGTTCCGCAAGGCGCGGTTCCGCAACGGCGTGGAGCTGGCCGCCATGGCCGGCCGGCTGGACGTCCTGCAGTGGTGGACCACCACGTATCTGCCGCCCGACGAAGCGCCCGACGCCACGCACGCCATCCTGCGGATCGCGGCCAAGCAGGGCCACATGCATGTGTTGCAGTGGATCCTGCGGGACGAGCCCCAGTGGGACGCGCTAAGCGCGCTGGGCTCGCCGCTCGAGTGCCAGCACGCCGAGATCGTGTACTGGCTGCACGAGCGGAGACCGCGCAGCCGCTTGCTGATTCTCATGGACGAGCCGGCCAAACAGGGCGATCTAAAGCTCATGCAATGGGTGCACGTGCACAAACACATCTACGGCTACGAGTACACGCGCAAGGCCGTGCACTGCGCAGCCGAGGCTGGCCGGCTGGATATCCTGCAGTGGCTGCGCAAGAACGAGCCGGCGCTGGTGTCCGAGTGGGCGCTGTACCACGCGGCCATCGGCGGCCACATGCACGTGATCGAGTGGCTGCTGGAGGCCTACCCCAAGGCCATCGAGTTCGAGGAGCCCACGACCGACACGGCCCACGCAGCCGTGGTCCAGTTCATGGTCAAGAGCTACCCGTGGAAGAGCCGGAGCCACCGCGCGTCCTGGATCGTGCGCGCCTTCGCGTGCGCCGCGGGCTCCGGTCATTGGGACATGCTGCGGTATTTGTACGACCACCGGCCCAAGGGTCATGCGATCACAGGGCTGGACCGAGCTGCGGCGCACGGCGACTTGGAGATGGTGCAATGGCTGCACGAGCGCGGCATCAAGTGCGCTAGCGATCCCATCATGCTGGCCGCCGGCGCGGGCCATCTCAAAGTGGTGCAGTGGCTGCATGAGAACCGAGAGGACGAGTGCACCAAGCTGGCCATGGACTTTGCAGCCTCCAACAACCATCTGGAGGTCGTGAAGTGGCTACACGAGCACCGTAATGAGGGCTGTAGCTTTTTCGCGCTGATCCACGCAGCCATGCAGGGCCATCTGGAGATGGTGCGGTGGATCCATGAGCACCGCTGCGAGCGGTTCACGAACCAGGCCATGGATTACGCGGCGGCCCAGGGCCATCTACCCGTGATCAAGTTCCTGCACACGCATCGGAGGGAAGGCTGCACGGGCTACGCCATGAACCAGGCCTCGGCCCAGGGCCATTTGGATATCGTTCAATGGCTGCACGAGAACCGGTCCGAAGGATGCACCGCGGACGCCATCGAGAAGGCGGCCATCAACGGCCACCACAATGTCGTGGCGTATCTGACGCGGCACTGCAAACTCCAGTGCAGCGTCGAGAGTCTGGAGAAAGCGGCTCGCAATGGCCACTTTGAGGTGCTGGCCTGGCTCTTGGAGCACGATCCGGCCCACGCCACCAAGGTCGTGGACCGGACAGTCCAGTACGTCAACTGCGACTTCCTGTTCGGCCGTGAATATTAATTAACCAACCTGAGTGTATTTGTAAATGGAATGTCTTGGGTTTGAAGATGTGCCAAGGATATCCGGTGTCTGTGGGTATTATCTCTAGCTAGAACATCCAAAAGGCCAGACAACTGGGTCTGTTCAACAACGAAATGCGTTCAATAGATTGGAATTGCGCTCAACTCAGAGGTCAATCGTACAGCTACACCACTGATCTGAGTTCATGCTACGTTGGAGCATCTGCATTGTCCGGTTACACGCCAGCGTAGGCAAACAGTATGAGACTGGCCAGCATGATGAACATCCCGAAGAAGACCCCAGCGGAGACCAATTGAGTCTGTCCGCCAGCAAACTTGTAGGCCGTGGGCAGCAGCTCCTTGACGCTGATGCAGACCATGATGCCGCACACGAGACCGTACATGATACCCTCGGAGATCGGGTCCATGCCTTTGCCAATCGCCAGCCACGCGATGAGCCCACCGAGTGGCTCGGCCGCAGCTGAAACGGCGCACCAGATGATGCCTCGCCAGCGACTGCCCGTGGCAAAGTAGATCGGCGCAGCCACCGCGATGCCCTCGGGGATATTGTGCAAGCCGATTCCAATCGCGAGTGAGAAGCCGACCGAGGAATTCTGTAGCGCGCCGACGTACGTAGCCACGCCCTCTGGGATATTATGGATACCGATAGCCAACGCACTGAGCAAGCCCATGCACTGCAGGTTCCGGCGCGAGGGTTCGTCTATCTTGAAGTAACAGCGGCTGGGTTGTTTGCGCATGGGGCTCTGCAGGCCAAGCTCGTGGTCGCTCGCAATGCATGCATCGTTGTCTGCTTCGATCCCAGCGCACTGGTCAGCGAGTTGGTCCAAGGTAGAGTTGGTTTCATCGTCCAGCTGGTCGATGGACTTGCAGATGATCTCCATGTTCTCCATCTCCGTCTGCTCGTGCTCCGGCGCGATCTTGTGCACGATCCAGTCGATGAGGTAGATGAGCACGATGCCAGCGGCAAAGCACCCGGTCGCAGCGAGCCACGCATGGCCTTTGGCTGTCTTAGGCTTCATATGCTTGGTCTGGATGCCCTTGGCCAACAATTGGACCGACTCGCCAAAGATCTTGGCCAGCGAAATGAACACCATGACTCCTGCTGAGACACCAAGAGCGATCGCCAGACTCACGGGGTTGGCTAGATGCACCAGCCGCTTGTGGAACACGACTGTCCCGCCCACGATCGTGGCGAACCCGGCCGCGATATTGAGCGCGAACGCCACAGCGACACTATGCCCGCTCTGCACCATTGACTTTGTGGCTCGCTGGGGATCTTATGGGACCGGGAGGCGACAATGCGAGTGTTTGGGCTCCAAATTGAGAATTACAGAGCGAATTAAAGCCGAATGTTCATATTGCAATTACGGAATACGAAGCCCAAGTGGAGCTCAAACGGAGTATGAAGGCGGACTTCGCGTAGATAGCAAACTAGACGCCGGCGTAGGCGAAGAGCGTGAGACTCGTGACCATGATGAACATGCCGGCGAACATGCCGTAAGCGACCAGATGGGTGCGTCCGTTGGCGAACTTGAAGGCCGTGGGAAGCAGCTCCTTGACACAGATGCAGACCATGATGCCGCACACGATGCCGAAGAGAATGCCTTCCGAGATGGGGTCCATACCGTCGCCGATCAGCAGCCACGCAATCAGTCCGCCGAATGGTTCAGCGACAGCAGAGATAGCGCACCACATGATGCCACGCCAGCGGCTGCCCGTGGCAAAGTAGATGGGCGCAGCCACGGCAATGCCCTCGGGGATGTTGTGCAGACCGATGCCGATCGCGAGCGAGAAGCCGACCGAGGAGTTCTGCACGGCGCCGACGTATGTGGCGATGCCCTCGGGCATGTTGTGGATGCCGATGGCCAGCGCACTGAGAACGCCCATGCGCTGGAGACTCTTCTTGGCGGCTTCGTCCATCTTGAAGTACTGGCCGTTGGGCGTGCCGGCCTCCAGCGAGATACCGGACTTCTCGTGCTCGCGGAACGACTCGCGGATGTTTTCCAGGACTTCCATCTCGGCGTGTTCGTGCTCGGGCGAGATCTTGTGCACGATCATGTCGACGAGGTAGATGATGGCGATGCCCACGGCGAAGCAGGCTGTGGCGCCGAGCCAGCCATGGCCAGCGGCCGTAGCCTCCGACATGTCGTCGGTCTTGAGCCCTTCGGTAAGCAGATGCACCGACTCGCCAAAGATCTCAACAAGCGAGATGAACAGCATGACACCGGCCGAGACACTAAGAGCGATGGCGAGACTGATGGGGTTGGCCAGATGCACGAGGTTCTTGTGGAAGATGACCATGCCGCCGAGAACGGTGGCGAATCCAGCGGCGATATTGAGCGCGAAGGCGACCCCGACTTCATGCCCCGTTTGAACCATGCTTGCGTGGTGTTGTTGAAGAGAGCGAATCCGAACTCCTGCAGACGGAGATTGTTGCTGGGAGATGAAGATTTGGAAATGAGCAGTAGAGTTGGCCTGAATGAGGATTCCCTGTCCGAGATCCGCCAGAACCCGCGAGAATGGAGCGAAATTCGAACGGCTTTGGATGCCAGCCAGAGTCCACAACATGAGCAAGTAATGGTGCAACCCATCAAAGCGGGCACCTGACCATCTTGAAGAGTAACCTGCCCAATTAGTCGAGCGTTGAACGCTGGTAACTTGGCCGCCCATCGCCAAATTGCAAGCGTGTCTGTCTTGCACCACGGCTTGCAGCTGCCAATCACGATGCAGAAATCTTTGATCCGATACTTGACACTTGATTAATCTGCAGCAGATTAATTCCCTATCGTCAGTTGCAGGCGAACGAGATTGTCAGATTGGAGTGCTCTACGTCGACCGCAAGGCTTCGAGCGTCTGTGGTCGCACGGATCTGTGAGGGTGGTGCGTGGGCTTGGGAGACGGTGTATTGTCTGCGCTTACTTAGTGGTGCGAAGTCTTGCCAACAACGCGCCCACAACTTGCCTTGGTGTTCTGGGCTTTAGATCTCCCTGCATGGGCTTTAGATCTCTCTGCTTGGAGATGGGACCATCAAGTAAACGCAATAATTAAGAACGAGATTAAAGTAGACGAGCCGACGGATGCGCAACAGCCCATTAGCTCTGAACTCTGGCGACTTGGTGGTGCAGTTCAGCTTGGCAGTTAAGCGTTGCACCTGGAAGCACAATCACTAGAATCCGCACACTCGAGCAAAATATTAACAAATGCGGTGACTGCAGTTCTACTGAACTGACCGGCTCGTTGGCTTTGATCCAGCTGAACACATTTCTTCGATCCGCCCATTCTGACCACAAACGGCTCACAACACACTCAAAATCAAGCAGGGGGGGCTCCCAGCACCGGCAATCGCCTACTGGGTCTGAAGCTCACACGGCTAGAGCTCAACTTGGCTCAGCAACGGGCTGTTGGGAGCCCAGCACCAGACGCGAAGAAACGATCTCAGTTCAGTTGGACCATGCGACAATACCCGATGAGTCCATTTGTGGCTCTGATTAAAGCTGAGATGTCAGAAGAAGATGAGCGCCCGGCCGTCAAAGATATGCCATGGGATCACGCTTGGTATCACGACCCAGATTCATACGGGTACAAACACGAACAGCACGGAGGCAGGGCCAATCTCTCCCTCGAGCCAGCCCACTCATCCTGACAAACACAAGACAATCAAGAATCTCCATTCGGGCTCAAAAGAAAAGAACGAGAGGCTGTCGTGTGTTTATACGCGCTGTTGCCAAGCGACTGACGACCTGTTTTCCGCCGATGCGACTGGCTGGCTGCATGGCTCTTCCCGGGGATTGGCCCAAGGCACGCTTCGGGACAAAGACCGTTGGTCTATTCTGGATGCGAGATCCCAAGATTGGGTTCCAGTGGACAGCCCACACTGACACGCCATTGAGTGTTTTAGGATGAGAAGTGGCTCTGATCCTCTGCAATCGGAGGTATACGACGTCTGGTTCTAGTCGGCACTAGGATACAGAG